>CAEGAF010132617.1:0-17846 GCA_903067075.1 Micropoecilia bifurca
ATTTTGTGTTTTGTTTCTACTAATTTGGTTTGCATTTGTTTTTGGTTAAGTTTCAGATTGCTCCTAGTCTTGTCCTGGGTTTGTGAGCTTTAACTTTTTAATTAGAATAATAAAGTCTACTTTTAATATTGTAAAAGAATGTAAATAAAATATATTTTGTATACTATTTCTGTTTCATCATTCTCAGCCAGACCTACCTGGGTATTTTTAATTGGGAAACTCTAGACCACTTGATATTTCAGTGGTCTACCAGTTGGCTTTAGGGCCACATCCTCAGTCACAATCCGGGTTCTTTCCCCCGTGTTACATGTGTTTAACATTTTGTTTGTTTATAAAGTTGTTTTCAAGTAATCTGCTAAAATGTATTACACTATGGGCTCTCAGGTCTCTTTAAAGAATCCAAATGTTGTTAAAGCTCCAGAAAGTCAGTTCCTTACCGTCCAGCATCAGGATTCTTCATACACCCAGTTTATAGACTGCAGCCACTATAACATGCACCTGCTGTAAATGAAAATATCCACATGTATGGAAAAATGTATTTCAATGACTAAGGAGTGGGGAAAAATCTCAACCCAATTGTTTTTACCATTACCAGTACAGTTAATGACACCTCAAAAATCAACCTATCCAAAACTATATTTTATAATTTACATTTTTAAGTTAAAATTTAAAATTCTAACTTCTAGAATTAAAAGTTAAAACTTCTGATTCTAACTCTAATTCCAAGTTCCAACTTGAAGTTGGAACTTTTAATTGGTCCATGACTTCTTTCATCCACTGAACCCTGTGCATGAGGAGCCATATTTATCATGACACCACGCACTTTGAGCAGGATGGTGATGGAGGTAAAAACATCTCCAAAGCTGACTGTTAGAGAACTGCAGCACAGAGTGAAGACTTGGAATCACCAAGTTTCTGAAGCAGCCATTAGACACATCTACATGCTAACTTGTTGTTTGGAAGTAGGGGAAAAAAACTTTGCGGTTCTAGAGTAAGACTGGGGTCCCACATTGGGTTTATGCCTAACACTAGCACTCACCACTCCCCTTTGCCCTGGTCCTTAATTGAGAACGTAATGAAGTTATTCTACTGAGAAATTGGCCGTTGGTTCACAAACCATGATCAGTTCTCATCTTTCATGTTGCATAGATACAATTTAACTAGTGGTTTGACCTTTTATTGGCTTTCAATCATCTCTGGACCTTATTTTAAATTCTTCTGGGATTAGACATCCAGCTGCAAGAAACGATTATATGTAGTACTTGGCTGGCTGGAGTACATGTAATACATGTACATGTACTACATGTAGTACTCCAGCATGGGACCCATGTCTGCAGACCCACGTGCAGACATGGGTCTGCATGTGTGTACATTAGAATTAGAATTTATTGTTTGTTACTGCATACATGCACAATGAGAGCCAGCTCTAAAACAGTGCAAACAATGTAAAAACTATTTTTTAACATAAATATGGTGATATTTTTAATATTTAAATGGTTACATTTATAAATACAGACATGCATGAATAACCACCATATAATAAGCACATGTGAGGGTTAAAGGTCTTTATTGCTTGTGGGGGGAAAAGCTGTTTTTGAGTCTGTCTGTTTTTGTTTGGATCCACCTGTAGCGCCTCCCAGAGGGCAGCAGGTCAATCAGGTTGAAGCCAAGGTGGGTTCTGTCCTTGGTGATGGCCTTCGCTTTGCTGAGGCAGTGGGCGGGGTAAATGCCCACCAGAGAGGGGAGAGGAAGGTTCAGTGTCCTCTGAGCAGTCTTTACAATCCTCTGCAGCCTCATCATGTCTGCAACAGTCCAGCTGCAGTTCTATACTGTGATGCATTGGAAGTGCAGCCGCTGCTGAGCCTTCTTGATGACTGCTGTGATGTTGTCAGTCCAGGAGATGTCGGCAAAGATGAGGACGCCAAGAAACCTGAAGGTGGTGCACATCCTCTCCACACTCTCGCCGATAATATAGAAAGAAGCTGGGTCTGAGCAAGAAGCTTTGGTGCAAAGTGTTCAGAGTAAGGTTATTCTCTGAACACCGAGGCGCCAGCTTCAGGACTTCCTCTCTGTAGGCTGCCTCATCACCCTGTAGGATGAGTCTGACCACTGTGGTATCATCAGAAAACTTGATTCAGTTGTTGTTGGCTGGACTGCAGTCTTGGGTGTAGAGGCAATACAGGAGGAGGCTCGGTACACAGCCCTGTGGTTAGCCGATGTTCAGTGTGCAGGCAGAGGAGAGATGAGGACTGAGTCTCACGGTGTGGGTCCTCTGGACCATACCTGTCAAGTCTCCTGTTTTTACCTCCCTCTCCCACTGTCCTCCTGTATTAGTGTTTTCCCATAAACATCCTGTATTGTGCAAACCCCTTGCTCTGATAATACCTCTGGACAGTGAGATTTCCCGTATTCTCAAGTCAAAAACTTGACAGGTATGCTGTGGACTGCTTTTTGATTAGGGAAATGCATGCCACCCGGAAGCTACACCTGCTGATCACACCTTGCAGAGGAGGAAGAGGAGAGAGCAGACACACAACAAGCAGCCCACTGGCCTGTGGATATGATAGATGGAGCACACAGGTTCTCTATGATAAGACAAACAAGCAGAAGTGATGGTCTAACTGTACTTAAGTATTTATAGTTCATTAGTACATGTGAACACTGAAGGGAATTGAATGGAAAGGGGGTGGAGAGAAGAAGCAGCATTTTAAACTTTATTCTAATGAGGCTGAATATTTCTCCTCTAAGTTGACCCACATCCTTCTAGGATGATATCATCAGCTAACATTATTAGCAGCTATGGGAACTGCTGGTCTCATGGTGGCTGTTAGTGTTCATAAAGAATCACTGTAGAATATCTTGTCTTCAGCGCATGTTTTAAATCGAAGGACATTTACCTGCTCTTCTTTGTAGAGTGAGGAAATACTCCACACTTCACATACAATATTTTCCCATCAAACCTACTTCTGCTTGCTTCCTCTTGTGAAACCAATACAGAGTGACATCACAACTTCTCACGCTCTTTGTCCTTTTCCTCTTCCTGTGAGCCCTCTGGTCTTAACAAGCCCAAGCTTTTGTTTTTCTTCTATCAGATACTGCTAACCCCATGTCTCTCTCTCTGAAGTCCATACAGCCGTTGCTAAATATTTCTGCATCATGTGCAGCTGTTACCATATTTCAAAATAAGAGACTTCAAACTAAGGTGTGTCATCAGGGTTCTTCAAGTGACTTCATCTGTTAAATGTGATGGGAGTCTCTGCAACTTTGCGATATGATTAGGGCAGCAGTCAATGATTATTTTAATTAATTATCTAATGATTATTGATTATTCTGACAATTGATTAACAGGACAAAAAATGGCCCATCCTTTTCATTGAAGGTTTTGTATAGAATTGTTTTAGTGAATACTTGATCATTTGTAAAGCTCTGGCTTTTCTACTTGACCCAATAGTGATCTGTTGAATATTTTTTGATTAACTGGATTAATTTTTACAGTAATTTTAACCAAATAAAGCTATACATGTTTACGGAAGATAGAACATATTTACAGACAAAGCTTTATTATCTTAGGTTCAAAATGCAAATACTTATTGTACCATTTTGGCTTAATTACTGCTCAGAGTATTTTGTTCTTTCAGAAATATGAATGTAACTTAACCAAAAACTGTAGATGGTGTTTATTTGTGTGGGTGATGAAAGTCTACCATGGAGAGGTGAGTGAGATTAGTGAGAATGAGCGACGGATATTCAAGAGATGATCCAGGTGGCACTGAGCACAGATGAGAATGGAAGCCTGTTTCTGCCACTATACTGAAAGGATAGACCGCTGCAGAAAGGCACCAGCCCCTTGGGTATTCCACCAAGCATGTAAGATGATGGATCTTCTTTTTATATAATACTGTAGTGCAGATAACAACTACAGACACATTGGGTAGTTTGAAGAAGAGGAACTGGGAAAGAGAGAGAGCTGGTGGAAGTGAGGCAACTGAGATATCTCTGTCTTCCTAAACTAAGACCTTGACCATGTATGAAAACGTCCCAATAACTTTGAATTTGGAACCTCTCTGAGTTTTGCATTTGAGTCTAGACCGGACCAGAGTATCTGCTGCTTTTACAACAGGTGGAGCATCCTGGCCTTCAGATTCACCACCATGTGCCCTGAGTTGGGCACATGTTTGCAGTGGGTTCCAACCTTCCCCCAAGGTTCTGGTAAAGACTCTGTTGTATACGTCCTGTTTGCACAGCAGGAGGAAGGAAAGCTATAGATGGATGAGAAGGAAGCTTTTGAAAATCAAGCATTTAAAGCAGAGTGACAGGATGCAGAAACTCTGTCAGAATCCAAGCCTGACAGAAGGGCAGAGGAGAGTGAGCAGGCAGCAGAGGTCAGAGGAGAGAGTGAATGACTGGCTGCTGAAAGGGGAGTGAGTCTGAGAATGAATGGTATTTGACTGAGGGGAGATGAGCCCACCACCAGCTGTGTGTGTTGTCTCAGGCACACATGTACACACATACAGCCTTATCAAGTTCCCACACACACATAGTCTAACTCTACTCCGTTACATATTAACACAACATAAAACTGGCATTTCTAACTTTTACAGTAGCTGTTCCTCAATCAGCTACTGCTGATAATAAACTTGAAGCAATAAGAGCAGAAAGGAAATGATTTTGTTCATTTAGGATTATCTAACATTTTGGCACATTACAGCCACAAACTTTGATAGATTTGCCAGGGGTTTTATATGACTGGCCTACACAAAGTGACTACAACCTCAGGAGCCTGTGTGATACTATCCAGACTCCTGAACTGCAGTGCAGATCCTGCAGGTATGTGAATACTCATGGGGAAGCTTCAGGCTCAGGTGCTTCCTGAACCATCAGGAGGTGTGGTCCCCCAGGTACACCGCAGGGGGCGGGGTCTGGTAGCGAGAAAACATCTGAAGGGCCTCAGCCACTGAAGGCTGATTTGTATCTGATGAAGACCCTCAAGAGGTTGATTCTCAATCATCTTTGCCCAGTGGTGAGGTCTTCATTGGATCAGCTGCAGCTCATCTACCAGCCAAGCACTAGACTGGATGATGCCATCATCTACAAACTGAGTGTTTATTGTGACTATCTGTTTGCTCTCTTTCACCCAATAGCAGTGGCAGTTTCTGATATGAGCAACATGGGCAACGGCCGTCTTGTGTAGGGTTGTGGGGTGTTAGCGTCTTCATTGAGGGTGGTTTGGGGGCTAGGATGGCCTCTGCCCAATAGGCCTGAAAACACACTCACCAGAGGTCAAAAGAATGGACTTTAAAATACTTACTTACTTAAGACCTGTTGTTATTTTATCAACCCTTCAGGTCAATTATTAGCTTAGGTGAAATATATTGTTTTAGAAGATAACTAACTCTGATTTTACAGTTCCCTGTGGAAGCTATGAGAGTAATATTATTAATCAAATGCAACAGCAATTACACACATTACAACTGCACAGTGTTAAATAGTTATTTAACAGAATATATATCCCCTATATAGTGTTATATAACACTACAAAAATACAAAACAAGAATGTAGTAATACAATGAAAGCATTGACTGGACTAAAACATGTCACCTTTGTGTGCAATTAATGAAATGATTGTTATTAATGGAGGAGTGATGTTTACAGCAGTGCAGTTTGGGTACATCAGATTAATTCAACATAACTATCAGAGATGGCAACATCTCATTAGGTTGTTTATTATTAAGTATAAACACTTAATGTTGATCTCAGATTCTATAAAAGGTTTGACGATCACCTTGATAAAAACAAATAAAGACCAACACTGACCTCATGCGTTCATAAGTATGAAGTACATCCTCATAATAATGTGAAAAAGAAAAGCTGACTATGGAATGAATGTTAATCGGTTCTTCAAAGATAGCAAAATAATCCAAAACATTTTGAAATTTTAAAATTATATTCTGTTATGTGTTGTAAAAACCAGATGCATCATTCAGCGATAACAATAATCTTACGTTCAGTTATTTATGCTAAAAAATAACATCAAAATCTCACAAACTGAGACAAACTGAAATTATTTTTGACACAGAGATGTTAAAAACGTAACAGTGGCTCAAAGGGGAGTAAAAACACATTTATGAATATGTTTTGTAAAACATATTTTGTATGTTATGTATAAGTGGAGACAAGTTGTTCTTTAAGAAGTTTTCCAATATTTTTAAACATTACATTAAAAAATCTCTGATATTTTATGTTGAGAAGCAGAAGAGAAGAGCCTTCAAACAAAAGTACTACTTTACCCACAGGAAACGTTAACACAACTTTACCACGAACGTGTTATTGATTGGCTGAACATATGAGATACGTGATTGGCTGGTGGAAGAAGCCCGGATAAAGTGAGTGTATAAATGAGGAACGGTTGGCGAGCGGGTCAAGTTGTTTCAGAAGTGGCTAAAGACGATAGCAAGGAAATCTGTATTTTGTACTGCGGTGTAAGGTCTTGTCTGAGAAAAATATAAAATGGTATGTATCGCTGATCGTATTCGGTAATATGTCCGCGACAACATTATGTATTTTTGTTTTTAAAGGAGCTGTATTTTGGGGATATATTCATAATTTTTTTGTCATTAGCATGTAGCCGTTAGCTGCTGCTAGCTTAGCGTGCTAACCGATAGCTTTGAAAAAGCAGCGGGTATCTAAAAGATAAAAGCGTTTAACTCGCTGTTTTACATGTGAACTGTGCTCGGCGGCGCGGATCCACTGAGCTGTTGCAAACTGTGGCCGCTCTGTGTTTCCCAGGCTGGCGGTAAGGCTGGGAAGGACTCCGGAAAGACCAAGACAAAGGCTATTTCGCGCTCACAGAGAGCAGGACTGCAGGTCTGAACACATTCATTCATCTTTTCCTCTATTCACATCGCAAAGGCTGCTCCATCGGCGGCGTCCCGTCCGCTGGCCAGCGAACCGTGTTTCTCACATTTTTAACGGTTGTTTCCTTGGTTTTCCACGCAGTTCCCAGTGGGTCGTATCCACAGACACCTTAAGTCCAGAACCACCAGCCATGGCAGAGTGGGAGCCACAGCAGCCGTGTACAGTGCAGCTATTCTTGAATACCTCACTGCTGAGGTATGGTTAAACAATCTAAACTAGTTTAAAGAGTCGTTCTTCTTGTCCATTTCAGCATCCCAACTCTGTCCAGGTTTTGGAGTTGGCAGGAAATGCATCAAAGGACCTTAAAGTGAAGCGAATCACTCCACGCCACTTGCAGCTTGCCATCAGAGGAGATGAGGAGCTTGATTCTCTTATCAAGGCCACAATTGCTGGTGGAGGTAAAGATGCTTCTATACACCTTGGTATTGGCCCATTTTTAAACGCTGTTGTCTAATGATGATTTTTCTTGGCCAGGTGTGATCCCACACATCCACAAGTCTCTAATTGGAAAGAAGGGCCAGCAGAAGACTGTATAACCTGAGGTGCTCTGGATGGTTTGCTGTCTCAGGATTGAAGTCTGCATCTGACGTGGTTAAATGTCTTGGATCCAAACATGTTTAGACATTTTTATGGTTAATCTTGCATTTATTCACCTGGGTTTTATTACTTTTTTTCCGTCTCAAGTGGCTTCAAAGAAGCTTTCTTTCCCTTGTTTTCCTGGTTCTGCAGTTTGTTATCCATGCTGTGTGGCATTCCCATGTTTAAAGTGGTGTTTTAATAAAGCCCTTGTTGGGCATTTGTTCTGTTTTTCCTTTCGTTTGCCTTGAGTTTTTTTCTTTTTTCAAAAATACTTGCCATTAAAGTTTGGAACTGGAATGCTCCCTTAACCCAGAGCTCCTCCTGGGACAGTCTGAGCTCAATAAGCAAACGAGTTTGTCGTTCAATATGGAAGCTGTGTATGTGGAATAAAGCAGGCTGATGTAAATCAATAAAACCTCTGTACATTTGAAAATGGGACACAGTTGGTTAAAATTTGTCTACATGTTTGAAATTAATTTTACAGTCTTAAGAACTGGCCTTAATTGCTTGTAACAAGCTGGAATTAAGGTCATTAACTGGCCCATAACCCCTGGATTTAACTTAAATGTTTCAGTTAATCCAAACCAATGTGAAGTTGGAAGCAGTATTTGTAAATGAGATACGGAGTACAGCTTGGTTTCTAATAGTCTCTACCAGGGATCCTGCTCCTACCTCAATCATATGCAGTCAAGTTCTAACTAATTGTGGTATGTTGATGTAGAGCCTAATCAAGTTACAGGACACCAACCTTCATGGAGCTGAACCCTGGGCTATGTGGTGAAACCCACATTTTTCTTCAAAGACCAGTTTCCTACAACTTGAGATGAAGAAACCATGAACTCAAGAGAAGCACTGTCTTTACTCATCCAAAAATCTGGAAAGTATATGCTTCAAAAGCTAAATTCTGAATACTTCTAATTTGTGAAAAAGTAAAAATTACAAAATGAAATTGGGCTGGAGAAAATTTTCAAAAATCAGTTTTTCACAAAACCTTTGAAACTACTTGAGTATGACTAAAGTAGTACTCAAGTAGTCAATGTATTGCACTTCTTTGACAATACATGCACAGAGCATGTGAATGTATCGACAATGAGGTAACAGTAATTAACATTCAGGTAACAATGACTGGTACCTGAATGTTCACTTGGTCTCCAAAAAGCACAAAAGATTTGGCAGATAACGGAACCATAAAACTGCACTGAAGTTAGTTTTCAAATAATTTTACTCTACAAGAAACTTAAATGTTTCTGGTTCTAGTCTATCCTGTATCCCATGGAGAAGCAGCATTCAGCTTCTATGCACCTCAAATCTGGAACAGATTTTAAGAAAACTGCAAAACAACCAAAAATAATAAATTTCCTTAAATCAAGGCTATAACCCCCCTGCTTAGTTTCCTTTGGTCAGTAGTGAATAGAACATTGATTTAAAATTTTGAGATGTATTTGCTTGATGATTTTGATGATGGCCTTTAACAAAATGTGATTGGCTGTTTGACAGTTGACTGTGTTATTCGTTTATCATAATAAAGCACTTTGAACAGCTTTGTTGCTGAAATGTGCTATGCAAATAAAGTTTGAATTAAAGTGCTTTGAGATGACCTCTGTAAGTAAACTGAATTCAACTCAGTTTTGAAACTTCAAATTTTGATGTTACCAAGAAAAATGGAAAAGTATGACTCAACCATAAACCTAACAGATATATCTGACCCAAGCTAACAGGACAGTGTTAAACAGAGGCCTGTGGTTCTTATGGACTGTTGTATTTCTATTGACAGATTCTCCACAGCTCTGGTGCAGGGCCGGCCCAAGGCATGAGAAAACTAAGCAGCCGCTTAGGGCCCCATGTGGAGGGTTGGGCCAGCCCTGCTCTGGTGGGAGAAATGGTCACCAGATAATATTAGTCATATGGACCACAAATCTGCCCTGTATGGAATAGTTTTAACATTACTGGGAGAGAAATTAATCTCTTTCTGAAGTTTTCTACAAGTTATGTATTTTGATATAAACAAGCAATCAAGACAAACAAAAAACTGAACATTTTAGCCAGTATGTGGAAAAGTAACACACTGAAATCGCCATGTAAGAGGCGGTAGCATGATTTTTATTAGCAGAGGCAAGGAAAGTTGTTTGAAAATTTGAGAAATTTAAAATCTGTGCAATCCTTGAAGAAATCATGCTAAAGGCTGAAAAGATCAAAAACTGTGTGTTCAAATGGTCCAATCAAAGTTCAGACCTAAGTTCATAAATGCTCGCCACCAAATCTGCCAGGGTTTGAGTTATTTTCCACAGAATGGTAAAAAATAAATTGGTCTGTAGATTTGTATCAAGCAGATTGCTGAAGTTTGCCAAAAGGTGGCACTGTAAGATCACAGGCATTCTGTTTCACATGTGGCTCTACAGCTGTTAACATCAGGAACAAAGCATTACAGATAAAACCAGGCTCACTGCAGAGAACCAACAATTATTTTAATATTTACATTTTAGTTACAAGATAAATCTGCAGTGTTTTCAGTGGAGTCAGACAATTTTCTCTCCAAATAAACTGAAAAGACAAATGCAATACAAATGCTTGTATTGCAGTGAAATACAAAAGTGATGTTTTAATAAAGCTCTTGTTGGGCATTTGTTCTGTTTTTCCTTTCATTTGCCTTGAGTTTTGTTTTGTTTTTTTCAAAAATACTTTGGCTTTTTGAATGTTTGTTCATTCAAACAATATTTTACATTCTTTTTAAATGTAAAATATAATCAACACATGTAGTTTGGAAATGACATTGACACTACCTGAAAAACGACATCCTGACAGAACAGAAAATTTTAAATTAAATATGATTTATTGGATATAAGATTTCTCCTTCACAGACTTTGCAGTCAATGACTTAATCTTTGATAATTGATTTGTTCTCACAGAAACCTGTCTGCAAACAGGAAGATTGTTGTAAATGAGCTAAACATTTCTAATTATTTAACTTTTCACATTCCTCAAAGTATAGTAGCAACTACTTTTTTTAATCAGATAAATAATAGCTTTAAAAGGATCCATGACTAGTTGAACACATTGGCTTAAATATAATATTCCTACCTAAAATAAATGCTGTTTGTGATACGCCAAACCTCGTAATTACTTTTTTTTTTTTTTAAAAGAAAAGTACATCTTCTGATATTTGTCACCCATGGAGGTGGCTATTTTTTCACCAGTGGGTTGATGACGTCATTAGGTCCATTCTGTACTGGAGTCTACAGAGTAAACACAGGAAGCATAACTTTTATCATGTTGAGTTTGACGTATTTTTAGATGATGCCACATTGTGTCACTATCAGCTGTAATAATAATAATAATAATAATAATAATAATAATAATAATAATAATAATAATAATAATAATAATACTCTCGGCGTTTAACCTTTAGGGGTCGCCACAGCGAGTCATCCGTCTCCATGTAACTCTGTCTTCTGCATCTTCTTCTCTCACACTAAATACCTTCATGTCCTCTTTCACTCCATCCATAAATCTCTTCTTTGGTCTTCCTCTAAGTCTCTTTCCTTCACCCTTCTACCGATGTATTCAGTGTCTCTCCTCTGTACATGTCCAAATAATAATAATAATAATAATAATAATAATAATAATAATAATAATAATAATAATAATAATAATAATAATCAATTAATAAAAAGGTAGGCGAATCTGGATAATTTCCCACATGAAAGAAAGGAGAGCCCAGTGCTAGAGCCGGAGTGGAACACAACCTCAGAAGGACCTAATCTGTGCGCTGGACATTTCTTCACAACACTTTAAGCCATTTATACCAGCAGAACTAAGAAGTCTCTAACAGGTGATCGTTACCTTAACAAGCTAAAAATAAATGCCGTGCTGAGGCGAAGCTGAAGTTGATTTTCAATTCGAGAAATGACTAAAGGGCGATTCCACCTAATTCACAAATGCACTACCTTCCGCATCTTTAATCTACTCTAGTTAATAAACTACAACACCTAGACACTTCAAATTTAGACTGGATTATTCTGCTCTAATAGCAGAATACTTTAAACCATGTTTGTGATTTGTAAAACCTTTTTCTGATTTGTGAAACTTCAACAAAGGTTGATTCACCACTTTTTTACGTCAGTGGCACACTACAACTGCTCTAGTTAATAAATTACAACTCCTAGACTCTTCAAACTTGGACTAGATTATTACTATTAATGGAGCTAGAACACTGGTACTATGAAACCACTACCAACACCGAACAAAGTTTGGATCCTAAACCACTGTTGCCTATCTGGACACAGAGCTACAGTACTTACCGGATCACACAATCCGACCAGTGGTCTTTTCTCTCTTGCTCTCGATGAAGGCGGGCGCTTTTTTCCTCTGCTCCCTCCCTGCCTGCCTTTCTTGCTCTGTTTTTGTCCTGTGTTTTTCTATATTTTTGGAGCCTTTCTTTGCACATCATCCAAATCTACAAATTATGGATCTGGTCAACCGATCTCTCAATGCAACTAATCAAATTTTTGACGAGAAGTCTGGGTACACGAGAGCCCTCTTGTCCTGCGGGGACACACCCGGCGGGATTCACCCTGGATTTATTCATGATAACAGGATTTATGCTGTTTGGAGCTTGTGGATTCCTGGCTTATCGACAAATTTGTGACGGACTTGGCCGAACTAGAGAACACTCACACTATTGTTACGGACAGAAACGAGGACTCTAAAACTCACTAACCGACCAAACGACCAAACTAATTTGGATGATTGGGAACTGAGATGTATTGGAGAGACTTTAGGGAAGATTGAAATGTATAATCTTTCAGACCTAAGACATTCTATTTATGAATTGGCTTTCCCCGTGTGGCCTTGGAAGGGCTGCATATCTCTAATCTCCTCGAAGATATGCAAACACAACGCTCTTCCCTCCTCACCCCCTCTTGCATCCATGGAGTTGTGAAGCTGAACGCTCCTAAGGACATTCCTAGATAAACAACACCTTTATTGGACTCTGCCAGGACACTCAGTAACATTTCTTCGTGGCCCTTTGACGTTACCACCTTCACTTGTGTCTTTGTTTTGCCCCTTTGTTTTGTCGGAATGTTGCCACCTGCCCTAATGTGTCCTTTCCTCTTTTTTGTTTTAGAAACAGTAGAGTACTTCCTTTTAACCCAGAAAAGGATTATTTGAGCTTATTAGTAATATCAGAAATTGTGGAGTATGCACTATTTAGATCAATATTATACAGCCCAGAAATAGAATCAGAATTAGAAATAGAATAACTACAAACTTCCAGATTTCCCAGAGCTTTCTGTGGCTCCGCCCCCCGAGTTTACAGACAAGCCTACGCCTCCTTGTGCTTTGTCCGAGCTTTCTAGTGCCCCTTGTGCTCTGTCTGAGCTTTCTAGTGCCCCCTGTGCTCCGTCCGAGTTTCTGCCTCCCGCACCCCCAGAGTCTGCTCCATCCAAGCCCCCCAGAGTCTGCTCCGTCCGAGCCCCCAGAGTCTGCTCCGCCCAAACCTTCAGCCGGCCGTCCTGCCGGCCGTCCAGAGGCTTCACGGCTGCTGGCGGAGACCGCCAGACCGTCTCTGGGATCCCACTTGATTGATCCCAGCTATGTCTAGTTTCCTGATTCCTGATTAAGTCCACCTGTTGTCTTTGTCAGATACTCGTGGTGTTCACATGTTCATCAGTGAACACCATTGTGCCGTCGTATGTCATCAGTCTGTTTCCCTGTGCCGCCTGTGTTGTTGGACATTCATTAAATCATTCTTCATCTTCATCCTGGCCTGCCTGCGTCTCCCTCACCTCTCACAACCACACATCATGACATCCTGGCTCCATTTGGCTGTAACAACCAAATGGAGATGGTTGTTACAGCAGATGTCTTATAGAGGGATAGTGCTTATTTTAAACAATTTAGCTGCCTCTTTATTGTGGCATAGGTTTTTATGTTTGAAGCCACCTGCTGGATTACTACACAAAATGTTTTCTGGTATGATTAAATTTTTGGGGGATGATAAACATTGGGTATCGTAGGTTATGCTTTTCTTTCTTACAGAGGAAGGTGGAAAGGGATTGATTCATACACTGTAAAAAAAAAAATGTAGATTTTACAGTAAAATGCCGGCAGCTGGGGTTGCCAAAATTCCACCGTCAAACAGAACGATTTTACCCGTAATTGTTTTGTACGGTTGAATTTCAGCGACCCTGGCTGCTGGTATTTTACCGTAAAACAAACGCACAAAAAAAAATTATTTAACCTGTATGTCATAATGGAGTCTAATTTTTTAACCCACATGGAGAACACCAGGCAGAGAACAGAAATCAGTTAAATAAGTTTATTGTAAACACAAAATAATGATCAACATTCAGTTTCTGGAGAAAGTCTGCAATCTGGAGAACTGGAAAGTAAAAAAGAGAGATGGTGAGATTACCCAAGTAAGACGGACTGGGCGGAGGTAGGTCTTGTCCAGGGGGAGGAATCACTGTGGTTACTCGGGTTTGGTTCAGGTGGAGGGTTGCTGCTTGACCGATGAAGAGGCTGCGGTGGAGGGCGGACAGGTAAGCTTTGGATCACAGGAGACAAGGAGCAAGTGAGACTGACGACAGTGTAGCCAGGGAGGTTAGGTTTACTGTGGAGGTGTCAGTGGAACTTGGGCAACCAGTGGGTAATATCCACAGAGTCATGAGGAATAACCTGAGGAAGAGGCTCAAGGAGATATCACTTGAGGTCCACAATGGGAGATCACACGATACTCCAGAACAGAGGGCTGGAGTATCAAATACTGGCTAACACTCTGGATCTGAAGTGTGGGCAGCTCCCTCCTCATATACTCCTCCAGATGATCTGATTAATTGCAGCTGTGCAGGAATCCACAGCTGCACAGCTGCTATGGATTCCTGCACGGCAACTCCCTCAGGAGGGAGACGTTTTTTAATGATGGAAAAAAAATCCTCCTGACTGAATTTTTCTCTATGGTGCTTTAATAAAGTTGTGTGCTCAGTGACTGATGGAAAGTTAGTTTTAGTTCTGTGTTTATGTGAATGTTGAGTGTCGAAATGTACATTTATTGAAAAATAAATGAGCTATTAAAATAAAGTATTTCTTTCTCTTTCTTCACTTCTTTCTAGTAAATACAAATATACATAAGTATGGTGTTGTAAGTAAATTAAATATCACTTAATATAAAATTAATAAATAAAGGAAAATGTAAAAGCTTTCTTTGTAACATATGCAGGGCTGCAACTGGCCTTAAAAATGTCAATTTTTCTCATCTCATTTGAAAGATAATCTGGTACTGATACTAATCAAAGAGGTTCAAAATATCTCTTTAAGTGAAGTTTTTCCACATTTTTGATTATAATATTTGAAAGACTCACTACAAAATGTTTATCTAAAGTCAAGAGTTGAAAGTATCAGCCTTGGATCAGGACTTATTAAAATGAAAAGCCTCTTCAGAAGTCAAAATAGGTGCAGTGAACTTTAAAATGTGACCAGTTGATCCATGATTAACCTTTGGAATCCCTAACAAGCACATTTGTCTGCTGAGCCATTGATGAATTGGTATTGTAGGCCCTGATGGAAAGCAAAGTGCTAATGAGACCCCCCTAGAATCCTCCTCCCGAGCCCAAAGCCAGCTCCAGCCAGGCAGGGCACCACTCGACCATTAAGTCAATTAAGAGGAGGCTGTGTTGGGTGTGGGGGAGGCCGGAGGGAGGAAACTCTTTTTCATTTGGTTCTAATTAAAGTGCCAGAACTGAAACTGCAGAATTCAACTTCTTACCCTCAGGCTGGACAACGTCTGCAGCTTTTTCAACCATATTAGCACATCTGGTCTCACTGGACTTACTGCGCATTAATCAAGTTTTACAAAGCTCAGAATAGGGAGTCTTTATATTAGACCAGCCATGAGGAGGACTATGTTCAGTATTTCATTTGTAGTGGTGGTAGTTTTGAGGATTTTATAAACTGATGGTTTCTAAAAGAAAACCACTGCAGAAAGAAGTGGGGGTGACTGTCCCAATTTTTAAGGGGAAAAATAAAACAGAATCAAAAAGAAAGGTCATAATTGTTAGTCCTGGGAATTCTGAACAGATTCAAACTGCTCAAAAATGGATTTTAAGATGCTTTTAGTTTGCTTGACAGCATCTTCCACAACTGTAGCAAAGTTTGTTATTATATGAGGAGAGCAGTCTTAGGAATGATTGCATCTTAAGGTGCATGAAGAACAGCCAAAATATGATCCAACAGGCGAGAGGCCATCACAGTGCAACACAGAAAATACCTAAGGAGAATTTAGAGAAATCAATAAACCTGGTGGTTATGATTTTGGACTGTGGGAAGAAGACAGATTTTAGAACTTCTGGATTAAGTAGGAGACTTGAGGCAGAGAAACAGTGCAGTCCCACTGGGTGTTTATTCACCAACATTTAACAAATAGACAACCTTGCTTCACAGTGGGCTATGGTCTCAGCAGTAATCAATCTACAAATGCTAACATGCAAGCCTTTTATAGTCCATGACTGTTCTATTAAACCAAGAAACAGGGTAAAACAAAACACCTACAAGCAAACTTTCACAAAAATAACTAAATCACGAGAATAATATATATTAGCAAATACTATTCATCATTATGCACCTCTAAAAGCACATTTGTATAAATATAAATCTAACATTAAACTTTTAAAGTGCATAGTTTTATTGCTTTACCATTCCCTCCACAATAATCTCTCCTTGAACCTTTAAAAGATGCTCAGGCCCCCAGGGAAGGTTTTTAGCCAGTAGACTGCAGAAGTAAAGACAGAGGCAAGCCACATATAGACAAAAACCTTCAAACATCTTTCAATGCATTTCAAACAGTCGCCGCCAGGACTGAGACATACAGAGTAATGAAGAAATAATTTTTTGAATGTTGAGTTTATGAATACATATACAGAAGTATGTCTTTTAGGCACCTTGTTATCTATGTTATCTATTTGTTAGACATCACCTGTTAAAATAGGTAAAGTCCTGCCTTTTTTTAACATATTTGTTCAAACTGTACCAGCTAAGATGACACTGCCTAAAAACACTTTCAAAAAAATATTTCAATCTGTTTGTACTTGTTTTATTTATCATTAAGTGTTTTCCAGCCAAGTAATGAAGACCTTCATTACACCGAAGAGAACTCATGCATCCACAGGGAGAACATGCAAACTTCATGCCGAAAAATTCCAACCCTTGATATAGGACAACAATGTTACCAACACAGCCTTCACAGGTATGCAATTTTTATACTGATTTTGTTTGCAGGACAACAATGGAGGAGAGAAGGTGATGAATTAACTTTCATCACTGCAGGAAACAATTTCAGCACTCACAGATGGGGTTTCAGGAGGGATTAGGAGGAAGGCAAGCGGCCCCTGGCCCTGACAGGAGGCGGAATTCAGGGATCTAAGCCTTTATCATGTTTGATGAGAGCTTGAAAAGGCAGGATCACTGTTGAGTACGCGCAAATTATTCAAAATGGAGCCGCATATAGTAGATTATATAGTAGGCTGCCGCTGTCATTGTTAACTCATGGTTGCTAAAAACTTTACAAACTTTTTTTGAGTGTACCATGTGACTTTAGTCACATGGTACACTAAAGTCACATGGTACTTTATGAGTGTGTGACTTTAGTCACATGAGTGTGTGACTAAAGTCACATGAGTGTACCATGTGACTTTAGTCACATGGTACACTCAAAATTACATCAACAAAAGAATATCATATACTTTTAACACAATAATTTCATGTTTTAAACAAAAACATGATAAAATCATGTTGGATAAACAAGAAATTCAACAACTTAACTTTTATGAAATATAAACATGTTGAGATAACATGATTCATTTTAGTCAGACAGATCTTGTGCTGAAGACAACTAGGGAGATCACCAAAGATCACGCGAGATCATGGGAAATCACACTAGATCATGCGAGATAATCGTTTTGCGTTCCGGGAAAACTCCAGCGGGAGTTATGAGAAGAATATATTTTCCGGTGAAAGTAGGGGGTTATGGTAGGGGACTGCGTACCCCTTAAAGATTTAGAGAGGGTACGCAGTATCTGCAAGAGAGGGGAGCGGCTGTCACCTGTAAAGAATCAATGGATTCACTGCAGCAGTGAGTGCATCAGCCGTGACTGATTAGTTTTTCAAGAACAATCTAGGGTTCCCCTAGAGGAGTTGGAAGAAGTTGGATGGATGGATGGATGGATGGATGGATGGATGGATGGATGGATGGAACAGCAATGCAAAGTGGATGACCTCTGTACGAGAGGACCACAGCAACCTCCCTGAACAAGCCCCGGTAACCATCACTGTGGCAGATGTCCAAGAAAGAGTCTCGG
>CAEGAF010132635.1:0-12407 GCA_903067075.1 Micropoecilia bifurca
GTTTTTCTTACTTCCAGACGCTGTTAATTTGTGATATCAATAAAAATTTGATACTGTATTCTCAACAAAAGCAAGACAAAGTAAAGAAAAAAGTCCCAGTATTAAGTGTCAATGAGATGAGTTGACGATGGCAAAGCATTTGTCCCTGCGGACCCAAAGTCTGTTTATTTTAAGCTGAGTTTGGCTGAGAGGCCAAATAAACTGAGTCGGTTTGAACTGTTTTCCCACTTTTGTCCCACTTTGATCCTCTACTTCCTTTACTGACAGACATGATATTTAAATTAGACGATTTCTGCTTCTCATTTTGCAGAGCGAAGGAATATGAGAATTCAGTGGAAGCAAAGAATCAGGTTCTTGACTCCCCATACAAAGCCAAGTAAGTGTAACTATATTGGTCGTTAAAATCTGTTTTTGGCTTTTAAGAATTGTTATGCTTAAATAATTTTGCAGTTTAAGGATTTTCGGTTGAACTTCCTTCATGTAAGACTAATTTCAAATAATAATTTGGATTTTTTTTATAATGCTATTTCTTTTCGCTACAAAACCAATCATTTATTAATCTAATGAGAGATTTTAAGTTTGGAAAAACTGATAATAGTTTTATGTTGGTACTGTTTTATTTTTTGTTAAATTTTAATAATTTTAAAATTTTTATTTTAATTTGAGTTTAACTTTGATCAAATTGTTTTTACTTTTACTTAATTGTAATGTAATTTTTACTTAATGTTTTGAATTATATTCTGTTTTATTTTATGTATATTCATTAACTCATAATAAGTCTAATGTCTAACTTTAAAGTTGGACAAATTTACAGTTCTTATAGATTTACTATTTATTTTAACTTATTTCTTATATATTTTGATATTAAAACAGATCGGTTTTATTACATAATTTATTTAGGCTAGGTTGTCTCTAAGATAATAAAGCTTAGAGACACACACTTATTTTTTTTAGATCTGCTTCTGGTTAAATTTAACATGAAAACTAGTTTGAACAAATTTCTCTCCTTTCCTGTCCGCTCAGACTGCAGCGTTTAGTTAAAGATCTACTGAAGCAGCTGCAGGGCCAAGATGGAGGACAGTGGGCCAACAACAAAGCATCTGGACTGGACAGAACTCTGGGAGAAATCTCTCGTATCTTAGAGAAACGGGTACATGAACAAGTCCATTCATTACACATACACAAAGTTTCCAAGCAATTTAGGTGCTTGGATTATGTTTTTGGTCTTGCTTTGTATGTTTGCTAATTTTTTTGTTTTTGTTGAGATTCACTTTCCTTTTTTACGGTAACATTTATTCCCGCTACCCTGCCCCTGGTCATTCCCTAGCAATGAGCAAATTAAAGGCCGATACACACTCTGCAAGAAAAGATAAATGTGTTATTTTACTGGAGGCAAAAACAACAAAGATATTTCTGGCAAGGACATTTCATTCTTCACACAGGCTCAAGGGCAGAACTCTTGGGAAGTTCGCATAGGTCTGTCCTCCCACAGCATTTGGATGTAATACTTGTCGGACACCATAAAAAGATTCTGCCCAGATAAATGTGTCGTCAACAAGCTACAAGAACTCTTACACTTGGGCTGCGAGAACCAAATGATGTCATTTTTGTTCTTGCAGTCGTGGGAGAGGAAACAAACTCCTCTGTTCCTGTAGAGTAAAGGCCCGCATTGTTTTCACTGTCCACATGTTGCAAGTAGACGAGTTTCCAAGCAAAAGAGCAAATTGCCTTTTGTTTAGACAACTGTAAATTCAGTTTACCTATCAAATAATATAAGTGTGAGTGCTCGGAGCTATAAATCATGTCTATATATAAGCATTAGTTGAAACATCTGCCCCAGAAGGTTTTCTTCCCCCACAACAAAACTCATCAAATTGAAAGTGAACGAATTAAGAATTACATTAACTGCCTCCATGCTTAAGATGAGGAAAATATACAGCCCACCTTCTGTTACAAGGTGTAAATATCATGCCACGTTGTGGTTTGAACCTTCACAACAGCCTTCTGTGCATTCCTCTGGGTTTTAGAACAGAGATATTATAATCCTCCAACTGTAACGACAGGGGCGGCTGGAAGGGCATTACCAAATTTCCCCAGAGAGTTAAAGAAAGAGGTGGCGATGGTGGGTGGCAGAGCATCCTGTAAGAGATGAGGAGGAGACAAGCATGATATGAGCAGCACACAAGCTGTTGCTACATGACGGCTCCGCCCCTTAGCTTCACAAACTCCCAGTGGGAGGTCAGGGGTCAGTGGGCCAGGGGGTTCCATTCAACAGTACAGTCCCAGGAAAGAGGCTCATCAAGTCTTTGTCTGCTTACATTTGGTTTGTCTTTCGCCTAAGTTTAAAGGAGGTTTTTGAACTCTTTTGGAAAGTTTTACTTTAACACCTATCGTCACACAACCATTGTTAAGCAGAACTGTGATTCAGACACGAGTAAGCTAGGGTACCACTTTCCCCTCTAATCTTTTGACAAATTAAAATAAATAGTCTCTCCATCAGAGAGTTGCTGTCTGGCCCAAGAGCCACTTCAAATTGAAGCCATTTAGATTATTTGACCTAACAAGCATCTCATGTCACAGACTCACCTAGTGATTTGTTTTTTTCTCCCATATCTGATTCAGTCTCCACTTTCTTAGCCAATTCTTTAGGCAGCTTTCAACCCTCCTACCCTGCACTGTTGTTTGTGCCCCTTTCTTCCCACTTTACATCTGACGCTATATCTACTTTCTGACCCAAGTCTGTTTCTCCCTCTGTGGCGTTTAAAGGTTTGTATAATGTCAAACTGCCAGCTTTTTTTCTTTTTTCTTTTTTTTTTTACTTTATTTACGGTGATTGAGAAAAGCAGGGTTTTTCTTTCAATTTCGGCCATTTTTGCTTTTTTCTTTCACACACCTGCCTAATTATTAACCATTTTTATTTACTTATAGTTCATATGTTTACAACCAGTTCTAGATCAGTTTTACATTAATAAGAGGAACGTCTATGACATGTTGGAGACTTTAAGGAATGTAGTTCTCTGAGGAGCCGGCAACTGCAGAGTCTTTACATTTTCATTTGGTTCCTGTCAAAGCCTGGTTCAGCTGACTGGTGGACTTTGTGGAGGATGTGAGGGGCTGTGGGGGGAAAGTGAAGGACAAAGTGGCGAGATAATGGGATTTCTTGGTTGGGCCTCTGGCTGACTGATAAACACAGTTTGGATCAGCAGTGTCACAAATATGCAAGCATAAATTTCTGGAATCTAATTAAAAAGAGGTTTAATAAAATTTACGGTTTTATACCTACTCAGATTTTCAGATTTCATTGTTGTGGTTAAAAAATCCTTTTGCAATGCCAATGAAAACACAAGAGTGGACAGAAGTTGTTTCTTTTGTGCTTTTTGCAGTTTAGGGTATTAAAGCGGTGGCCCTCTCCTGCTTCTTGTTGAGCCCTGCATGCCAGTTTATTTAGTTTAATTTGATTGTAGTATAAAACTGGACAAGAAACATATTGTCGACACAGGGTAAATATTGAACTGCATCATTCTTCATTGAGATGAGTCACATGCCGTATTGCATACACAGAAGTTTACACTTGAAAATTAAGCTTTAAAATATTTAATCCTGCAATTTTGTGGTTTATAGGTGACCTGGTCCACTGTATGACGATGGGATTTATGTGTACCAAGACTCATCTGTCATATTAATCTGGCTGCTTTACATTGTAGCATTAAAGGGGGTGTGCACCTGACTTTAGGTCACTGATTAAAGTCTGTCAATAATGAAGTCTGCCCTTTTGTTGTCCATCTGTTTGTGGCAACTGCATAACTGAGACTCTGTCATTCTCTTAGCAGTAATTAAAGTTCCTGGAAGGAGGAGACTACTGTGGGCAATTTAGCTGGGCTGCTGGGTTGCAGATATTGTTGCAGGAATCACCAGCTGTCTGGGCCTTCCCATCAGCTGGGATAACAATAGTCTGTCTGGACAATAATTGGATGAGACTGCTCCTGTTGTATAATTCAGGAGCTAATTCTCACCTAGGTGCTGTTGCTCTGGTCTTGGGGAAATTGTCTAATCTGTCACTATGCCTTGTTGGGTCTTCTGCTAGGTCTTTAACAGATAGAGTAGAGCCTCAGTGTTTGTTGTATTCTTTTGGGAAGCACAATGATATCAGATATTTTAACCATATGAGAAAAGCTGAATAAACTCTTTGCTCTTTAAGTTTCTTCTTGACTCATGTCTGTCTGGAGATCAAACTGTTTAAATCATGGACAATGTCAATCACTTGGCTGTGGACTCTATTTGTCACACTAGGAAGGATAGTCATAGACCTAAACTTACTTTATTGTCATTGCACAAAGAAACATAAGTGAAATTGGCAATGAAATGTCATCACTTGGCCACTGGAGCACACACAAAAACACAAGTGTGCCTATAATTACTTATTATACAAAATAATAAAGTGTTGATAAATATGTATGTTGCTAAATATAATCATATATGTCAAATATAAAGTCATGAGATTTCCACAGTTACAACCCTAACTGAAAATACCAGAATTCCATGAGAAACAAAAAAAATTAAGATGATTGTATAACGTGACTTGTTTAGAAAGCAGTCACAATTTCATTTTTAAGGACCTGCTATTTTTAAAAAATAATTTCTTTCCATGAGGTTACTTAGCTGTGATGCTTATAGAATCGGTATTAGCAGTATTTGCAGTATCTACTGTATCAGTAGATACTGCAAACAGTATCTACTGATACAGTTCGCAGTATCATGGATTCAAAAGTTTCTCATTCTCACTCACACATATTCACAAGAAACTAAAGTAGACAATGACTGCTTTAACTTAGTCTTTTGGTTTTAAGTTAAGCTAGCCATTATCACTCTTCATCATCACAACAGAAAAATCTGTCAGCAGGAATGGAAAGGAACAAATAAGCAAGAAACTCTGTTCTATATTTGTTTTGCAGGAATCTCCAGGGTTGGACAGATCCTAGTTTGCTCCTTTAATACCATTTGATAACCGACTATGAAAGAGCTGCTTTTCCTCACTTAGCTTAGAGGCTTTTAGATAGGTGTGTTGATGGGCGGGTTAGCAGTGGGGTTAGGCCAAGCTCTGTTACTGAGACTTAATTGATTAGACATGAAAACTTCAGAAATATACATAAAGGAAGTAACAATAAGGTATTAACCAATCATTATTTCAATTCTTTAGGCATTATATGAGTTATTTCCCATAATGTTTAGGTTATGACATGTTTAATGTTAGATGCACACGTTACACCCTCACAGATCCTTTACTGTGTTCACCAGAATTTAGGAGCAATTTCCTAAGCAGCAGGCATACATGACAGATGAAGAGCTTATCTGTAATTTGGAAGAGCACTACTCTCCCAATGTGTTCGGGCTTGTTAGAAACTTCTCATCTGTGGAACAAAAGCGCAGATGAAGTGGATGGATTTTAGTGCTGACACGGTGCTAAGGAACCTTGTACGTTGACGTAGTGACGGGCGGTGGAACACATCAACCTGTGGCTGTATGAGGGTGGCCCTCTGTCATCAGCTCTGTGCCAGTTTCTATCTTCTCTGTCAGCTCGGATACAAACACGCCTGGTAGCCATTGGTTTCTCACGCCTGGCTTCGTACTAGTTGATGTAGAGGTTACTATAATAACACTTCTAACCTTCTATCAGTATTCAGAGAAACTGGTGGACAAGCCCGTTGTGAAAGAGTGAGAAGCTTAATAGATGTTAAGGTTGAAAGAAAGAAAGTAGTCCTGTATTCAGATAACATGTTGTAGTAATCCTAGTGGATACTGACACAGCAGGTGTGGTAAGACATAAGCACTTAAAAAGGACCCTCCAGTTTTATAGTCTAAATAGGTTCCAGTATCCTGATTTCTCCAGTTGGCCCGGTCTTTAATTACCAGACTGACATTTTCTCACTTTCACTTGGTCTGTTGTCATCTGCCGAGACCACCCTGGTGCTAACTAGAGCCTGCAGACCATTTGCCTTTAACTGAAACTTGATTGTTGTGGGGCGGAGCCAGGCTGTGCACTTTTGAGATTAAACAGGAATACTTGAGGGACCACTTTGTTTCAGATTTCAGTCCCTCGCCTCTGTTGGATGAAAAAGGTTCCCTCCCTGCTCTGTGCGGTATAATCCCCTGTCCAACCGGCTTTCCGCTGTCCCCCACCGACTGTAACTCTTTCTGTCTCTTTGACTCGACAGAATAATGCAGACCAAGTGGCCTTCCAAGTGGGCGGTGGCCTGAGTGCCTTGGAGCAAATTTTGCAGGTCATCACTTCTGTGGCCACACCCACTGCAGTTCCACGTATTCCTGTCAAGTGAGTACAATCCACAAACTTCCCAGTCTTATAATTTTTCTGCCACTTTTGCTATCTCCAACTACAATGAGAGGTTGTAGCCACATTTGTCATGATGTGACAAAGTTTCAGTTTCAAGCCAGCAGGGTGAGCTGTCTCTTTAGCTAGTAGTCCTCTTTGACTTTTAAGTTTCCATCACCAGTTGCTTTTAAAAATTGAGGACACTCAGCATTGACTCTGGTTTCTTTTTAGAAGAAGTGCAACTCTATCTTTAGCTTAATAATTATTGTTAGAAAAGATGCCTGTATTATTATTATTTGCTTGAAGCAATATTTATTTCTAAGTTTAATTTTCTTTATGTAAATTTGTTGAGTCAGAATATTTTTTATGAACAATACTGTCCATAAGAACCAATCTGAGAAGTCCATCTTATTTTTGTCATTGTCTCCTAAAACAAGTAGGTGCAGGTTAATCTTGCTTGTTTTTTGTGTTTATGGTTATTTTTACATTAAATATTGTAAAGTAGTATTTAGATCATTAGGTGTATTTAACAGAAAGAGAAGTTGTTTTTTATGCCAAACACATTAAAGTTTAACAGACAAACATTTAGAGTTATATCTGAAGAAAAAAATATGTTCATTGGTTGGGAAAAAAGCTAAATTTTGAGATGATCAAAGATTCCTCTTCGGGGTCATACAGAAACCTTGTAGTTTTTTATTTTATTTTAATGATGAATGTAGACTGATATTCGTCCACACCCTGTTCTTATATTGACCAATCCTACGCTCTTAATGCCCTCCTTTCTTGGGGTCTTTGTAACTTTGTTTTATGTTGGCTCTCATAACCCTGCATCATTTTCTCTTTTAGGATTTACGCAACTATAGTTGGTTAATCTTCATTGAAGTAATTTATTACAGCAGTTCGTTACAATAAATAGTCTGAAAATGCGTTCAGTGTTCCCCTTTTAAGGAACATGTAGTAGTTGTATTTCTCTTGTTGGTATGGGTTTGTGTTATTCTTCCAAAACATAAAAGGCACATGTGTCACATCTATTATATAGAGGATGGAACATTTTTCAGTTGGGGTCTGCATGGCCTGCTGTAGATAACCCCAAAGAGACTGCTGTGCTCACAAGTGGAACTCTGTAATGGACTCGAATGGCCTTGCTCTCCCATTCATTAGCATTTACTGGTTTCTCTGTCTCTGCTAATGGACAAATGCTTCTTATATTTATAAGGCTTTTAAAGGACATGGCATATGTATTGATTTTTTTCCCCCTTCTCGCATATTTCAGAGCCTTTCAATCTGAGTTGCAATATGAAGGAATTCCAGGCTCATGTCTGTATTTGAAGAAATAAGATTGTGAGCAGAGTCTTTATGCACACAATCATATTGGAGTACATTTGTATGCCTCATTTAAATATTCTTTGCTATTAATACTTGTTTTTACTTTAGTATGATGAAGACTGGACTCATTCATTTTCTACATTCCTACATTTCAAGCAAATGCAGAGGGATTTTTGCCTGATGCTAAATTGATAATTCACTGAGCTGCTAAGAATTTTTTAAATTCTAAGCTGTTTTAACCAGTGAAGAACAATTCAGTCCTGATTTGACTTCATTTGGTGTTATTTTTAACATGCTCCCATCTATGGTCGTCCCAATGACTAAAACTCAAGTGAAATTGTTTTTCTTAATATTTTCACAAATAAAGCTACTGCAGATCATGAACTGTGTTTAGAACTGATTTCTTATAGTTTGGATTTGATGAGTCAACATATTTTGGGTTTTAACTAGACGTCATCAATTGTAGTCCATAGTTGTTTAAAAGAAAACGTTTGCCTTTATTGCCAGATTGGAAGCTGAGGATTGCACCGAAACTTCTTGCTTTGTTGACATATCACTAACAAGTTAGTGTTATGTACAAATTCAATGACTTACAAATAAATCACTGAGTGATTCCTCTCTATAAATAGAATAAATGTTTAAGAAATGACACATTTTGTTTAAAAGAAACGATAGAAACAACATGGTAACGATATATTTATATATATGAGTATATTTATACTCTTTAAATCCAATGTGAAGAAATTCAACTTTCTTGGCTTGTTTACCCTGAAATGCAGGACAGGTCAGACTTTCCTTTTGTGTCACTCAGGTCAGTCCGGCTCATGACACAATCCAACACAAGGACATAGCCTGGCTGTCTGCTTATCATAATCTGTCATCTGGATTGCTGCGTGGCCTAATGGGCTTCCATACAGACTCTAGCCCCAGAGTGTGCCACATTATCTGTTTACAGAGATGCTGCCATATTGATCACCTCCTCCCACCAGATAAGCAGAGTGATTTACAAAAAAAGGCAGCTGCCGAGATGCTCACGCCATATCTCTCCCCAGGGAGTCTGATTCCATCTTGTTAGCATTACATTAATGAGCTAATTCCTCTACAAGGCTGCGCTAATGTTCTGGTGTAACCCTGCGGTTGCTGTGGAGTGCAGATGAGAGTTTATGCAGCTCAACTGATGAGCTAACTTTCGACTAAAGGTACAAGAATGTCACAGACAAGGTTGGACACATCTGTAGATTTGGGTCCAGTAATTTGACCAATTACATTTCCACTACGTTGATTACCTTGCCTGGTAACTCAAAGTATGTACCAGTATTTTGATTAGTTTTAATAATGACTTTTAATCATTTAAACACTAATGCTGTCTTTTGAAAATTTGTTTCATCCTATTTCTAATCTAAAACCCAGCTTGTAACTATAACTGGTCCAAGGAGTCACAAAACCAAACAAAATCACCAATGAATTAATGTTCAAATAAAATCTTTTACTTGGAATTTAATTTCTGAACTTGAATTTGAGCTTGACCCCCTCATATTCTATGCTAGCAGTAGTGATAAACCAATGACAGTTTTGTGGCCAGCTTTGTAATCAGTGATTTATTTTTTTTAAGTGTTTGTCCAATTTTAAAAGGGTTACATCTGTTTAAAAACAACAAACATACAATGGAATTTAAGAAATGCTTTTTCCTAAAAATGTCTAAAATAGAGCAACTTGGCTGCAGTGTTTCACCTTCCTGATATCTGCTGAAAATCTTGCTCTTTTGTAGCATGAATAATTTCCTTTGAAAATAACTCCTTAAATGAATGTGCTTCACCTGACTTATATTTATTTAATGTTTTTAACACCTAACTTATACTTACTGGCATCGTCTGACAGTTTTAGACTTTCTTATGGTGTTTGCAACGCACGTGTTAACCCAATTTGTATTTCCTTCACCATCTCGCCTGACCTGGTGTATCCTGTGAAATCAAACCTGCTACCTGTGGTGTTATTTCAGGATGTTTTCTACCATTTGTAAGAGCCTGTGTCCGTTTGTCTGTGCGCACACTCATGTGAATGGCGCAGTGTGACGGCTCATCAGATTTCTCCTCCTTCATACCTGGTCAGTGTGGCACAACAGCCAGAGTTGATGTCTTGGAAGCTCTCAGGGTATCGGAGAGATCAGCAGCAGAATCAAATTAAATGTCATTTAGATGGCAGTGAATGAAGGGATTGTTTGACAGCGCAAGGAAATGGATTTGCTCCTCACCTTTTATTTTGGCTTAGGGTTCTTTTTCTTCCCCTGTTTAAGAGGCGGGGGCTCAACCTGATCTGGAAGTTAGTCAGATTTCGACGGTGCGACTCCCGTCAGGCTTGACTGCACACATAGGAAACGCTCAGAAAAGGGTGAGGAATTTGAAACTCGGGTTGAGAAGAGCAGATCTCAGGGTTGATAACTCGCAACAGTGACAAAAAAAAGCCCTAAAGAGCCCTATACATGCTCGTCAGCTGAGCATAGATCTGGACATCTAACTTCATAAGTCAAGTTAGAGACACAGCTGGAAGCCTTCTTATCTCCTGTGGAAGTTAGTTTTTTACTTTTGGTTTTTCCAGAACAAATAATGTATGAATAGTTGGGGATTATTTTTACAAAGCAGACTTTATTTCAGGAGCTAATTTCACTTTGTTTTGAATGTTAGCATATTAAATTGAAAGGTCAGTTGAGCTCCTAATCCCCCCAGTAAATCTGATCATGTGTAGGCCTGTGGGTTAGCAGGTTTGAAGCTCAAGCAGGGTTTGACAGGATCAAGTGTGTGTTATTCCTTTACCTTTTAGCCTCATTTTTTTATAGACGTAAAGAGATTTTCACAGGTAAACCTGTTTGCCCTGGCTGGAAGAGGTTAACCACTCGATGTTAGTGAGCAGATTATGGTGTTTCATTATTTTTGCATTTATAATTGTTTGTATTTGCATTAAATCAGCCTGTTAACGCTTAATCCACAGGTGAGATAAGACAGTTGGTCCTTATGGTCATTTTTAAATCCTATTAACCATAATCCCTGTGTAATAAGGCTTCCATTGTGTTGTTGGTTAATAAATCTGTCCTGCTTACATTGACTGGCAAACAGCAGTCTCCAAAATATTTCTGTGCAACTTGAGAATGGGCGGTGTGGCACTTTACCAAATTGTTCCTCAAAAGAGCTGTCATTGGGGGGACTTCAGACTGTGAGATTCCCAGAGAGGATGTACTATCAAGTGTCATGCTCATCAAGCTCAATTAGGTGGGAGGAAACCAAAGACAGATCACTGTAGTGGTCCATTGTACAAGTTGGTGTAAGGCCATAAACTGAACATGCCTTTGACAACCTCTTCATTTGTCTAGAAATGACCATGGAACCAACCTTATTAGCTGGCTTACAAAGTTATTGCATACTCATTACATGGTGCTGGGAGCCTAATCTGTCTTACCAGACATAAGGATATTTTTCTTAAAGTGGGCTTTAAGTCTGAGAAATGCAGCTATATGTGCTCATTTAAGTTAATTTTAACTGGTAAGCCACAATTATTACATATATTTGTCCCATGGCTTTGTTGATGCCCATTGTACAAGTTATGTTTTTGTCTTGCTGACGCTGCGTGAGAATTATAATAAATCCTTGTTCTCCTGTCGCTCCCAAAGTTGAACTTAAAACTATTAAGAACAACAATTTACACATTTAATTTGATGCAGCCAGCAGGAACACATTTCAATAAACCAGGATTTTTTGTAACAAATCACCTAGAGGTTATCAACAGAGGTTTTACTTTATCAGTGGGGAAAACTATTGTCCATTTTCATTGTTTTGAAGTTTGTTACTTTAATCAAGGGAGCCAACACTTCATACATTTTTTACATGGAAATGCAGAATTAAAACATTTACACAAATGTTACATGTGTCCCCACAAAAGACATTTGGAATTGGCCAAAATCCAAATTCTAGATCAGCTTGGTGGATTCTAAATCAAACCAGGATTCGATGTCCACTAAAAAAAAACCTGACCGCATCTTTAGTTTTATTGTACAGTAAAACAATATAATCTTCTATGCTGATAAGAAGCTTCCTTCATAAACATACTTAACTAAATGGTGGATTTGTATTTGTAAAGGATTTTTATTTTTTTTTTTAACTTGACTAATTGTGTTGGGGCATTACAACCTTTTCTTAATTATGACCTGCATACAATTTAAACTTTTGTGTAGGTTTGCATGCAAAATATCAGACTGTAATCATTAGCAAAATATAAAAAGAAAAAATTAAGAATTGGAAAAAAAAAAACCTCTTCCTAAAACTTTCAAATTGTCCATCATGCTGCTCCGGTGGTTTAAACTGCTGAAATGACCAAAACAGGTTGTCAACTGACGGAAAGAAGGCCTATTTGTGTTTTTCATCCTGCAAAGAGAAGACCAATTCAGCTGTCTAGAAATATCTGTAGCAAAAAACAAGGTTTGGAAGAAGTGCCAAAAATCATTAAGCTAGCACTATTTAAAAATCTTGGTTAGCAAGCTGCTGGCCATTTAGTTGTCAGTTATACATTTTCATATTTTAATATTGTAAAGTCATGCTATTTTTACTCAAGATAACCATACAGTGTAAATCTAATGCTCACTCATGTTTAGTACTTGTTAAATGGAACACATTGCATTGCATGTTTAATATCTATCTATCTATCTATCTATCTATCTATCTATCTATCTATCTATCTATCTATCTATCTATCTATCTATCTATCT
>CAEGAF010132656.1:0-15922 GCA_903067075.1 Micropoecilia bifurca
CAGAGACCCAACGAGGTCCAATCAGAGACCCAACGAGGTCCAATCAGAGACCCAACCAGGTCCAATCAGAGACCCAACGAGGTCCAACCAGAGACCCAACGAGGTCCAACCAGAGACCCAACAAGGTCCAGAGACCCAACGAGGTCCAACCAGAGACCCAACAAGGTCCAATCAGAGACCCAACAAGGCCCATCCAGAGACCCAACAAGGTCCAATCAGAGGGACCCGCTGGTTAAATGGTTAGAAAATATAATTGGTTGCTGCAGTTCTTCCTTTCACCACCAGATGGAGACAAATGTCAGATTCAGATTCTGCCTGTTCCTTTAACTTGATGTATTAAATATTAGACCTAATGACGCCACTTTAACCTGATCAATGTAAATTTTTATGAATTTACCGTTTGCAGAACCATAAAGAATTTTTCTAATTTGGAGAAATAATTTTTGGCTTTAATTGTATCTTTCAGTGATTGATGGGATGACAGAGTGAGATTTGACTGTAGAAACAAACAGTAATATTTGTGTTTTACTGTTCAGCCCTGAATACAGAGCAGTTCACAGTCCACTTTAGGACGATGTTAATAAATAATAATGAGATGATGCTCATCAGGTTAGATTGTTTTAAGAGACAATGAGGAACATATTATTTATTCTGTCCTGAAATGTCCAACCTTAAATAGACGCTACAACTTAAGCCGTCTGAAGACTGATGGTTCCTTCATGTCTCACGATCTGAATGGATTCCAGCAGGTTTGATGAGCCAGTTGGTCAATTAGCCTCAAATGCTTTACATGTAGATTTTGACCAACTGATGACGTCGTCCTGCCAACTACCTGCAGCCCCAGTATTTCACCCTCAGTTTGGTGTCAGAAAGTCACGTTGATGTCGCCTCTTCTGTCAACTTCATTATTGCTCCAGTTATTAATATGATTGGACATGTTGACCAGCAACCAGAGGCTGGTTCATTCAGTCGACCCATTTCTCCTCTGCACTGCAAAACCACAAACGTTTATCAAGTATTTTTGGTCTAGTTTCCACTACAAATACCTTAGTACAAGACAAAACCAACTTACAAGGATACAGTAAATAATTATCCTAATTCTGATTTTAAAAGGTCCTTGTTCCACTGGCAGATTATTTAAATTGAAACCAACATTTTTAGGGAATTATTGACCTTAAAAAGTTTAAGTAAAGTTTAAGTGTCTGAAGCCTGAAAACAAAAGTTTACCAAGTATTTTTGTTCTAGTTTCTAGTGCAAAAGAAACAAGACTGTTTAAGACTTAAACCGGTTTAAGTCCAGAGACCCAACAAGACTGTCTTAAACAGTCTTGTTTCAATAGTCTTGTTTCAATAGTTTTGTTTAAGTCTTGTTTAAGTCTTAAACATATTTAAATCTTAAACAGTCTTGTTTCCTTTGCACTGGAAACTAGAACAAAAATACTTGGTAACCTTTTGTTTTCATGCTTCAGAGGCTCCTGCAATCGATCATTTGAGTAATTTTAGTCTGTCAGAAGAGATTATGAGATTAAAAATAAAATAATCTGACATCAATTAGGGTTTGGTGCTGGAAACATTTACAGAAAATGTTCAGTAAAGTCAGGAAAAAGCGTTGAGGGATGGAGACCAACATGGAGGTCAGCTGGTTAGGACAGAGGTGCATCATGGGAAGTGGAGTTTTACCAGGACTTGCAGCGGTCGGACAGGAACTCTGGCTGATAGACAGATTCCAACAGGAAACAGCAGATCCTCCTCCAGGCTGCGGACCGAGTGACCCCTTCTCTTCCTGCTGAGGTCAAGCACTTTCCATCAGAGACGCAGCAACCAAACGAAAACAACCCGAACAAAAGACTCACTCAAACATCTCTCTGATGGAGGAGAAGAACCTCGGCGACGAGGCCGACGCCGACCTGAGGAGAGGTTAGCGTTAGCTTGTTGCTAAAGCCTCCATCAGGAAGGCAGCAGAGGTTTGGATTGGAGAGACTTTACAGAATCAGATGCAAAGAAGCAGAAATATATGAAACATTTAACCTTAAAATAAAAATCAGTTTTCCAACATTAAAGAGTTTCAATACTCCAAAGGTTTGATTAAAAATTTGACTTTTCAAACAAATTTGACTCAGTTTCCCTCTAAATGTTACAGTTTTCCTATGAAACACTGAGTGAAGACATTAAATGTTGTATCTGTGTGTTTTCTCTCAGTCTGGGCTGAACTAATGATGTAAGTAAGTTGAAAGGTCGCGGCGAAGCGGGTCGACCTGAAGAGGCGAGTCGCTCCTCGGCCGCCGGACTTGTCCTGATCCTGCGGTTTCGGAGACGCGGACCTGGAAGTCGGAGCGCTGGACGAACTGGAAGACAACCTGAGGTGGTTTTCATCCCGTTAAACCTCCAAACCTCATCTGTCGTTTAGTGACGTTCTCACCTGTCGACGATGACCTTTGACCTGGCAGCCGTCTGCAGCTGCTTCTGCACGGTTGCCTGTCGAGCTCTGATGGAAACAATCATTAGAACATGTCCTCCTGCCGTTCCCTGCTGCGTGGAGCGTCTCCCACCTGGAGCGCCGCTCGTTGCGGTGGTTCATGCGGGCGGCTGCCTCCTTCTTCTGGTGCATCATGTCCTCCAGGACTCGCTCCTCTTTCTCCTTCTCTTGCCTGAGTTTGGACTCCGCCTCCCTCTGACGCTGCAGCAGCGAATCATACGCCGACTTCAGCGTCTTGTTCTTCTGTCTGACCTGCTCCACCTCGTCCCTCAGGGCCCGTTTAGCTCCGGACGCCTCTGCCAGCCGACCGTCTGTAGTCTGTAGTCTGAGAACAGAGGAGGAGAAGCGTCTTTAGGCGGATTTCCTCCTGATGGTCCAGACGACCCGGTTCTATCGGAACCAGAACTTCCTCCAGCAGCTGTGGTTCTCTCTCTGCTCTGAGTCCAACCAGCCTGTTCCCCTCCTGGCCTGTGGCGGCGCTGCACCAACAACCACTGAAGGAAACGACACTAAAACCTCTGAAGACACTGAGAGCAACTTCCTGTTTCACCAGATGGAAACAAGATGGAGGATTTTAGCAGTTGGAGGATTTATCTTTAGTCTTTGGCTAAAGACAATGAGCGATTTTTCCAGCTAGTGCTAGGCTAGCGCATTAGCTTTGGTTGTATTTACCCAGAATGCCCTGCGCTGTAGTCCAGTTCTTGCTTTTGGAGCGTCTCCGGTCCCCTTGGCGTTCACATATGCATTCAAACCGAACCAGGGTTCACTTCAACCGAACCCAGATGAGGTTTGGAGGACCAGAGTCTGATTTTTGGTTTGATTACACATGAACACGTTTCCAAACCAACAGGACGTTCTAGGAAAACGGACTGCAGTTGGATTAAGGTGGACTGAGCTGGACACCCAGAGAGCCTCCTGTTCTCACCCATCATCCAGGGCGAAGATGGAGGAAACGAGGACACAGCTCCACCTCCCCAACATCTGGTATAAACCTTTAGACCAGAGTGTCCATGTGGGTCCTGGAGGCGTCCTGCATGTCTCAGTCTCTCCCCAGTGGTTGTAACAACAACTTAGGCCTCTGATGAGACTTCATTTGATGCAGGTGTGTAAAAAAAACAGGAAGAAGTAAAACATGGAGGACGCCGGGCCTCCAGGACCCACTTTGGACACCCCAGCTTCAGAGCAGCCTTTCCCTCGCCTGTGGTCGCCCCCTAGTGGTCCGTGAGGTACTGCATGTAAACGACCATTTATTTGACGTGATGTCAGAAAATGCGACAGTTAAAATACCGAAGAACTGTGTTCAAAAGCGATGGTGAATAAATGTGAAGACTGGGTCCCTCAACGAAAAGCTGAAGCTAACAGAAAATGGCAGGATGAGTTATAAGACCAGAGGAATCCATGTCTGCAGGAACATTTCTCAGTTTCTCAGGGTGAGTTGCAGAACTTGTATTTGTTTAACAGTGTCATGATGCGCAGCCTGGCACCAGAACACAGATCCAGTCCGACATGCAACAGGACTGTGAGCAGCTGCACCTCAACACCTACAGTAAAATACTGATATCAGGCTTAGAATCCAGACTTTGAGTCGACTTGGTGGTTTTACACAGCAGCATTCAGTTCATTAGGAAGAACATAGACGACAACAGTGAGTTAAACAACTAAAACTTTCATCATTTCAGGTTCTACTAAATCAAGACGTTGTATTATTTGTATCCATGAGTGTTTGCTAAATGTTTAAGAGGAAAAACTGCATCAGGTAATTAGAATCAGCACCAAACTAAAATTAAAGGTTGTTGGTTGAGGTGAACCAGCAGCAGCTGCACCATCAGAACAGGCTGTCCAGGTGCAACAGGCGGGACAGGTGTGTGTGTGTGTGTGTGTGTGTGTGTGTGTGTGTGTGTGTGTGTGTGTGTGTGTGTGTGTGTGTGAGACTCACCTGGCTTGTAGTTGCTGCAGGACACACTCTTTGACTGTAATCTGCTGCTGCAGCTCCACCACCTTGTAGGCCAACTGCAACGACACCAACGCTGAGTTCAGCTCCCATCAGTCGCCTCCAAACTGCAGACTAAATAAACCTCATCTGCTGCTGCAGGTCGTCCTGCTGCAGGTCGTCCTGCTGCTGCAGGTCGTCCTGCTGCTGCAGGTCGTCTTGCTGCAGGTCGTCCTGCTGCAGGTCGTCCTGCTGCAGGTCGTCCTGCTGCAGCAGATGAACTAAAACATGGAGTTACATTCAGGAAATGATCCATTCAGGTGTTCCTGCAGAGAGGAAACCTCAAACTGAACAGAAGGTTTCCGCCCTGCTGTCTGACTCGGAGCTGATCCTCAGTTTATATGATGAACAGTTCGCAGTTCATCCTCAGGCCACATGGACCTGAACTGTTCTCCTGTTTGTGTCTCTGGACTCTGTTACCACAATGGAAACTGGAATTACTAACAAAACTAAGCCAAAGTTTGGAAATCAGGGAACATTTTCCTAACTGATGAGAAGCTGGGAGACTCTGGACGCCACCAGTTCAGCTTCAGTCCAGCTTCAGTCCAGCTCTGTATTCTAACCATAACATTTTAAATGTCTGGGAATTTGGACCCTTCAGAATAATGGACGGCCTTCAGATTCACAGGTTTCCTCTGATCCAAGTTTGAGCCGAACTTCAGTCGTTAAACTCGACAGGTTTGTTATATTTTGTGTATCTTGGATAAATAATGATAATCTGCAGGTGATCTGAGGATCTTCTCACCTCGCCTGTTGTTTTCTCCAGCTGCTGCAGGGAGGAACCGGCGCCGCCCTCAGCGGGAGGCCTGGGTGCACAAACCAAACACAGCAAGCATCAGGCCCTGAGACACCAGCCTGAGGGCCAGTCAGGTGCAGGAGCTCAGCTCAGTTACCTGCTGAGGAAACCTTTGGCCAAACTGGTTTTCTCCAGCAGCTCAGTGTCTGAAAAGATACCAGACTCGGGTCAGAACCTGACCAGTTTCAGCTCAAAGTGGTTTAACCTTTAGGAAACTGCAGGAGCGCCTGTCACCGAACCCCATTCAGAGTCCGGCCCGTTTCAGACCCATGTCGGCCGGTAAACCAGCTGCTCAGGGCAGATGATGAACCAGCTGCAGATTATCTGTCCCACATGAGTCACTTCCCCCTCAGAGGAAGTGAACCAGCCTGTGGTTTGGGTTTTAAACCACTTCCTGTACCAAATGTCAGCAAAGTGGTGGAACATTCTGTTTGAGATTCGGTTCGGTTCTCGATTCTTTCGGCTGCTGCAGGTCTGGTTCTGCAACAGAGCCAGACTCTGTAGCGATAAAGTCAGATTTAAGGTCTAAACGAGCCGTTTGAGCGCCGTTAAATCGGCCTGTTTTTGAATGGAGTTCGGCGCCGGCCGGATCCAGCTGTTCTCCGAGGTTCTTACAGAACCGGATCAGGTCCTGGAACATGGCGCTCTGGACCCGGTCCCGGTGCCTCAGCTGCTGGATGATGTGGCCCCTCCAGGTCTCCGCGGACCGGCAGGATCCATCCCGAATCACCGCCGCCATGACCCGCGCCGGCCGGCCGGGCCGCGTCATGCCGCTGCCCGCTGAGCGGCGCTCCGAGCCCGGCCTGGTCCTCACGGCCGCCCCGCTGCTCCGCTGCCCGCTGAGCGGCGCTCCGAGCCCGGCCTGGTCCTCACGGCCGCCCCGCTGCTCCGCTGCCCTCCATGGTTCTCTGCTGTTGGTCGCCTTAACTTTTATTTTTGTTCTTCAACTTCTTGTTGTTGCTTTCACATCAGTCACTTGAAAGGGGAGGGGCGAAAGGTTATTCCAGCCAATCAGAGCCCTCTTCCGGATTTGCCCTAATAAGCCACGCCCCCAAAATCTGGTCTGTCAAATGTTTTTCTGAATGCAGAGACACGATATATCGGCACTTTCCTAAAATATGGAAGCCGCCATGAAAAAAAGCTAAACAGGAAGTAATAATTTTGACTTTTACAGTCATAATTATGAGATTTAAAGTCATAATTTCGACTTTCAAAGTTATAACTATAATATTTAGTCATAATTTTGACTTTCAAAGTCATAATTATATTTAAAGTCATAATTTTGACTTTCACAGTGATTATTAGATTTAAAGTCAAAATTATGACTTTGAAAGTCGAAATTATTGAAAGTCAAAATTATGACTTTGAAAGTCAAATTTATGACTTCCTGTTTAGCTTTTTTATTTCATGGCGGAAATGGGCTTCCATATATATCAGCACGTTCCTAAAATAATGGAAATTATGACAAAAGAAAAGCCTTCTGGCAAAACAAACTAAATAAATCTTTGGCTATTATTTTAGAAAAGTAACAATGTGGAAAAATAAATCCAAAAAAGGGATGAAAACGAAAAGGCATGAATTAGGACAGATTTAGATCTGGACCCTGCAGTTCATCTGAAATCTGCCCTTTTCTCGGTGCTTCATCGTCATCATCCTCCTGCTTTGGGTTGATGGAACGATGAAGTTTGTCTCTGCCTGACGTTTTGTTTTCTACCTGAGCTGCAGCAAAATACAGTTTTCTGAATAAAATGTGAACAGGATAAGAATCAGTTCAATATGTCCATTAAAACAGTTTATTCCGAATTTAAAGACAGTTTCAGTTTCAAAAACAGTGATTTAAAAATAAAAAATACTGCTGGTAAAACAATAAGGTGCTTTTATTTCGGGGGTTTGTCGGCTTCGTACCGCTCAGATTTTATTCAGTTTGTTTTGCGTCATCTGAAGCAGAAGCTCAGAGTATTTCTCCAGGAGCGACATCGTCTGCTCATCCTGCGTGTGACCAGAGGGGGCGCCGCCGCACGGCAGCACGGCCTGCAGCTCCCTGTGTGCGGCGGCGGCGGCGTCCTGCAGGACGGAGCGGCTCTCTGACCACTGGGAGCCGCAAACCTGCTGGGGAAGATCAGACCGATCAGACGAGAGATCTGAGCGGCATAAACATGGCCGCCGTCAGGGCGACGCCCACCTGGCGGTACAGGAGGACGGCTCGCTGCGTCGCCTGGCGCAGAGCGATGGCGGCCTGCTGGCAGCGCTGCAGGCCGACAGGCTCCGCCCCCTCGTCACCTGAGGCACAAACACCCGACGTTATCGTTTCAGAGCGAAGAGCGTCTCCATGGAGACGGTCCGAGGACTCACCTGTCAGACAGGTGCCACCGTCTGCCTGGGGGCGGAGCCTCTCTGACGTGGGGGAGGAAGTGGGCGGGGCCAAGACTGACGAATCAGGTGCAGCACAAATACCTAAAAAATGAAAAAGTTTAAAAATTTTTCAGATTTTCTAAAATCTGGGGTTGAATTCAGACCGGATCGGATCAGATCAGACCAGACCGATCAGATCGGACCGGATCAGACCGGATCAGATCAGATCAGATCAGATCGGATCGGATCAGACCGGATCAGATCAGATCAGACCAGATCGGATCAGATCGGACCGGATCAGATCGGACCGGATCGGATCAGATCAGACCAGACCGATCAGATCGGACCGGATCAGATCGGACCGGATCAGATCAGATCAGACCAGACCGATCAGATCGGACCGGATCAGATCAGATCAGACCAGACCGATCAGATCGGACCGGACTGGATCAGATCAGACCGGATCAGATCGGACCAGACCGGATCAGATCGGACCAGACCGGATCAGATCGGACCGAACCGAGGTCGGCTTCAAAGTTGAAACTTTAAGAAAAAAATTATTAAACTTTAGAAATGACAAAACAAAACTGGCTTTTACTCAAACTCTCCTTCAGTTGATCAGAACTCAAAGTTTAAGTCAATAAAAGCTTTAAAAGACGCCGGCCAAACAAAATGGCCGCAGTGACATCACTGAACTACGGAAGCTGACCTGGGTCAGTCGGACTTCCTGGCTCCGCCCCCTCCAGTCCCCCAGGTGGCGCTGGGGGGGCGGGGCTCTGGATTAGTGTCCTGTTGGGATTGGTCGGCGTCTCCTCGAGGCTGCCGGCGAGACACCAACTTCCTGCACGCTGTGATGTCACTGCAGGGGGCGTGGCCAGAACCTGCGTGCTAAAAAGGACAAAACTGATCAATAATAATGTTTTTAAAGTTAAAATTCAGGGTTCAGACATTTTTCACAGTCCTTGAATATTAAAAATACACAAAATAACAGTTTTAATTCCCTGACATTTAATATTTATCAATTATTAGTAATGTCTTGGGATAGTTTTCTACATTTTGCAGTAGCAACAGGATGAACTAAAATATAGCAGATCATAATCTGAATAATAAAATTTAGAATTTAACAAATTGAAATAATTTTGGTAAATATCAAAAACCTAAAACGAGGAAAGTTTGGTCTGCTTCAATTTCAACAGCGAGAAAAGTTAGGTGTATGAAAATATAAATGTTTTCCAAATTTAGGCCTTTAATCAAATGTTACATTGAACTTTACTACAAAACTGTGCAGTTTGAATATGAAGAACTTTACAATCCTTGAAAACACTGAACTGAAACTAAAGCATTTTCCAGGATTTCAAGGACCTGCATGGACTCGGAGTTTAACACGATGGCGAATCAGGACCGATGTAGAAGGAAAGAAAATAGGAGTAAAAAAAAAAAGCGCAACTAAAACTAAATATGAAAAATAATCTCAAACGTTTGAGCTCCAAATTTGTACAAAAAAAAAAAAGATGAAATTTCTAGTTTTATTCTAGAAAATGTTTTTGGCAGAAATTTACTTTATCAGAAATTATTTTTTCTAAGTGAAATCTGACTCCATCTGGATGCTGCGGCCATGTTGGGGAGCTTCCTACCTGCTGCTCTCCTGCTCCTGGGATGTGGGCGGAGCCTGATGGGATGTGGGCGGAGCCTGATGGGATGTGGGTGGAGCCTGAGAGGATGTGGGCGGAGCCTGAGAGGATGTGGGCGGAGCCTGCAGGTTCTCCTTGTTCTCCGGGGGGCAGCAGGCGGGTTTGGAGATGCTGGACTTCTCCGTCACCGGAGACGTGGCGCCGCCGTTGGCCGTCCAGGACGTGACGTCTGATTGGTGGAAACAGAAACAGGTGAGGCAGCGAACCCGACTCCGGTGAGTCAGAGAGGAAACGCCCAAGTTGTGCTCCGTCAGATGATTATCGGACCGATTTGGTTCTGATGCGACTGATTGGAGATCATCTGCTGACCAGGAGAGAAACCGCCACCCAGAAGCCTCGGCTGCGCCGTGACAGACGCCGCCAGACGCTCACACACCTCCCAGCGTCTTCCTGCGCCGCAGCACCAGCACCGTGTGTCGTCTGCGGGCCGGCCGCCGCCGGGGCTCATGGGAAATCCCACAGGAAGCGCTGCTACTCAGGACCGCTCTACCTCCCACTGCGTCACACAAACGGCACATGTCAAGGTGTCTGGAGTTCCTCAGGGAGGCGCCGAGGCCCCCAGACCCATCCGTTAAAGCCGACCGGCGCCTTCCGGTTCTGATCGGCGTCGGCACCATGGGGGACGACCCGAGTGCTCAGAACCGGTCTGAGGTCAGGCACGTCAACCTCCATCTGATCTGAAGCAGAACCGGTCCAGCCGGTCCGGCTGCCTGCGTTCCTGAAGAGGCTCCGGTCCGTCAGAGTTCAACGAACCCGGGCAGAACCGGACCGTTTGGGTCAGACGAGCTGAACCTGGCCTTCAGCTCATGAGTCCAAACAAACCGACCTGCTGCTGGTTTACGACCAACATCAGGTTTAAACAAAGGAACTTTTCCTCACTTGGTTTTTATAATTCTCTCTATGAACCACAAGCAGAGAGTTAAAGGTCTTAATGCCACCTGACTAACATTTCAAGATTCTTTAATTATATTATCCATTCTGCTGTATATTTGAGTCCTGAAGCTGCTTAGATACGGTTTCATTTTGTTCGGGTCGCATCTTTCAGTCCGTTCTACGTTTTATGAACCATCACATAGTATTTGCTGCCAACATGTCCCTTTAATCTGCCATCTTTATGTCCTACAGTAATTTTATAATCCAAGTTCAAAGAAGGGAAAAGTGATTCAAACTATGTTTTAGACATTCATTTATCATGTCTGTGACGTCCTGGCTACTGTTTTGCTAGCAGTAGCACCATACCTTTGCTAACGTTAGCAATGTATGCTAGCTCTTAGCTCCTTGAGGACAGAACCGAATCATTTGTTTTAAATTATTACGTAAACAGTCCAGCATCATTTTTGTCTTGGGGAAAACATGATCCAAACGCAGTCAGTGACGTAGCATTAGCATTAGCATTAGCTAACCCTCTTACAAGCTGTGGAGGCTGGATGGATAAATCTGCTGTTGCCAGATTTTATTAATTATGGAATAAAAAGTTTCTGTGTCGTTAGCCAACTGTGTATCTGCCATCAACCAGCAAAATGGCCGAAGCGTTTAGAGTGGGAGGTTTAAAGAAACGGCATCAGAACCAGTAAAACAAAGTGGAGCTAAAATCACCAGGATTCAGACTGAATCACTTTAAACTGAATAAACTGAATGTGGAAATGAACGATTCATTGAAGCAACAATCTGCGTTCAACCACTTAAACGTAAACGGAGACCCGACCGGATCAGAACTCACCTCTATCACCATTTTCGCCCCGAGTCAAACCCGGAAACCCGGCGGCGCCGCCGGGCTCAGATCTCATCTGGAGTTCTGATCCGGCCGTCAGGCTCGAGTTGCTCTCCTCAGAGATCCAGCCTGCGATCCGGCCGGGTCGGACCCGGGAGCACACCAGAACCCCGTCGGTGTGGCGCTCGGGCGGCGCCGGGCCGCGGGCAACGGACCGCAGCCGGTCCTGGAAGCGGGACAGGAAGCGGGTGGAGATGCTGAGGCGCGGGTTGAGGAAGGGCTTCTCCTGGGCCGGCCGCAGCGCCGTCAGGTCCGTGTCGAAGCGTTCTGCAGAACCGCACGGCGCTCAGAGCGGGAAGCAGCAGGAACCGGGTCGGGTCGGGTCGGGTGGTTCTCACCTTCAGCCAGGCTGGAGGCCAAACTCTCAAAGTGGTTCCTCAGAGAGTTCCGGTCCTCGTCGTCCTCCGGACCCAAACTGCCCGCCGAGCTGCCCTGGCTCAGCGAGTCGGTGTCTGACGGAGAGGAGCGGTTCGGATCAGAACACATCCTGCAGCTAAACGCACTTCTAAACACCACGCCTTCATTTTGAAAACTACGTTTTAGGTCCAAACGATAAATTCTGCAGAACCTTTCGGGTTATTTTTTGTTTCGGCCAGAAATGATGGATTCTTCTGACCGGTTCTGTTTCCTTTAGCGGGTCAGTGGTGGCCTAAACAAAACACGCTCAGTATGCTTTACACAAAATCACCCTTAGAGATTCACCTCAGGCCCCGATTCGTCAAAATGGCTGCAAACAGATAATACAGCCGTTTGAAAAGCAGAAGTGGAGCCTCCTTCACAACCAATTAGGATGCAGCAAGTGGTTTCTGGATGGCGAGTCAACACCAAAAAGCTTCGTCTTCTCCAGCAGCCATTGTACAGCGGCAGAAAGACGAACCGGGCGAAGCTGGAGAAAAACGTCCAGCAGCTCAGGGTTAAACATCTCTGAGTGTCTCAGCCTGATGCTGAACTGAACGCCGTTAAGTTTCAATGAGTCCAAGGTTCCATTATTATGGTCTGTTAACACGTCAGGCAGCAGACAGAACAACTCGACTCTCCCAGGATTTAAACTTCTACTGAAATAAAAAAGAAATAAAAGTTTATTATATAGTCAATGAATAAAGTTTCATATGGACTGGAATTAAACATCAGCTTCAATTCTCCACCATCGGTTTCTGTCTGGGTCAAAGGTCACGTGAGGACAGAACATTCTCCAATTCGAACCGAATTGGAGAATGTTCTGTCTCCAATTCGGTTCGTTTTATTCAGTGTGGAAAGTGAGACTCCAGATGCCTCCTGCATGTTAATGATCCCGGTATTTGGACCCCCTGCACCCCCATGGGGCTTATGGCTGGTGACCCCCTGCCCCCCATGGGCCCTCTGGCTGGTGACCCCCTGCCCCCCCATGGGCCTTATGGCTGGTGACCCCCTGCCCCCCATGGGCCCTATGGCTGGTGACCCCCTGACGCCCCATGGGCCTTATGGCTGGTGACCCCCTGCCCCCCCATGGGCCCTCTGGCTGGTGACCCCCTGCCCTCCCATGGGCCTTATGGCTGGTGACCCCCTGCCCCCCCATGGGCCTTATGGCTGGTGACCCCCTGCCCCCCCAGAAGCCCTCTGGCTGGTGACCCCCTGCCCCCCCATGGGCCCCCTGGCTGGCCGCCCCCTGCCCCCCAGAGGCCCTCTGGCTGGTGACCCCCTGCCCCCCCAGAGGCCCTCTGGCTGGTGACCCCCTGCCCCCCCATGGGCCCCCTGGCTGGTGACCCCCTGCCCCCCCATGGGCCCCCTGGCTGGCCGCCCCCTGTTGGCCCTCCAGGTGTTGGCGTGTGACTCTGCGTTTGGACCGGCGCCGGCGCCGTTACCGATGTCGTGCTGCGGCTCCAGACTCGCGGTCGACCCTGCGGAGCAGGCCGAGTCGGGACTGGGGTGCGTCCTCCACACAGGCTCCGCCCCCTGACCTCTGACCTCCGGCGCGGGGTCGGCCCCGGCCTCCACCTTGAAGTCCCTGGAGCAGGAAGTCCAGGTTCAGAGACGAACGGAACCGGAGCGCCGGGCCGGGACCGAAGCTGCGGGGCTCACCTGTCGGACAGGGAGGGGCTGCCGTCCGATTGGAGGATGAAGGTCTGGTTTCCCCCGGACGCCTGCAGCACCTGAACGCCACACGCACAGCTGATGACGTCACGCTCACAGCTGATGACGTCACCCAGGTGTGCGGCCCACCTGGTCCTCGTCCCCCAGCAGGCTGTCCAGGCTCTGAGGGTGGAACTCGTCGTCCTCCTCTTCCTCATGGCTCCCGCTGGCGCTCAGGCCGGAGCAGAAGGCCAGCGGGTTCAGAGGCTCCGCCCACCGGCTGCGCGCCTGGCCGGGCTCCGCCTCCGATTGGTCGACGGAGGAGGCCTCGGCGTCGGCCTGCAGACAGAACCCGACGTTACAGAGTCCACACAGAACCGGTCCGGAACCCAGAACCGGTCCGATGCGGTCGGGGGAACCGACCAGCTTCCGGAACCACATGGGCATCTTCCCGTTGGTCTCCAGCAGCAGCGAGTCTGGAAAACAGAGTTTAGCTCATGAATGTGGAACCTTTAGCTAAGAGGCAGATCTCAGTCATCTAAAACGACCTAAACGATCTAAACGATCTAATCGACCTAAACGATCTAAACGACCTAAACGATCTAAACGATCTAATTGATCTAAACGATCTTAACGATCTAATCGCTCTAAACGATCTAAACGACCCAAACGATCTAATCAATCTAAATGATCTAATCAATCTAAACGACCTAAACGATCTTAATGATCTAATCGATCTAAACGATCTTAACGATCTAATCGATCTAAACGATCTTAACGATCTAATCGATCTAAACGATCTTAACGATCTAAACGACCTAAACGATCTAATCGACCTAAATGATCTAATCAATCTAAATGATCTAATCAATCTAAACGACCTAAACGATCTTAACAATCTAATCGATCTAAACGATCTAAATGACCTAAACAACCTAAACAATCTAAATGACCTTAACGATCTAAACAATCTAAACGACCTTAACGATCTAAACGACCTTAACAATCTAAACGACCTAAAGGATCTTAATCTTAACAATCTAAACAACCTTAACGATCTAAACGACCTAATCGATCTAAACAATCTTAACTATCTTATCTTAACGATCTTAACTATCTTAACGATCTAATCGATCTAAACGACCTAAACAATCTAAACGATCTAAACGACCTAAAGGATCTAAAGGATCTAAACGACCTAAACGATCTTAACTATCTTAACTATCTTAACGATCTTAACGATCTTAACTATCTAAACGATCTTAACGGTCTAAACGATCTAATCGGTCTAAACGATCTAATCGGTCTAAACGATCTAATCGGTCTAAACGATCTAATCGGTCTAATCGATCTAATCGGTCTAAACGGTCTAAACGATCTAAACGACCTAATCGGTCTAAACGACCTAAACGATCTAATCGATCTAAACCATCTTAACGATCTAAACCATCTTAACGATCTAAACCATCTTAACGATCTAAACGATCTACATTCAGTCAAAATCTTCCTGATGTTCCCGTTATGAATCTACAGCCCTGATCTACAGCGGAGCCTCCATCGTGATAAAACTAAATACTTTAGGAGGTTTTTGTGATGAAGTTCAGAGGAAGCAGAGGTTCTGCCAGCAGCAGGTTCTGCTGCGTGGAAATCATTCACTTTGTTTCATCAACATGACACAGCATTCTTGATCCAATCTGCATTTCTATCTCCTGATCACTGGGGGATGATGTTTTTAATCCCTCCGTTATTTTTAAAAACTCGTTAGAAACAAATAAATGAAGTTTATGGCCGATCTGCTCAGTCTCACCAGCAGGGGGCTCCGGTCTCCCAGGGGTCCTCTGATCCTCCTCCTCCTCCTCTTCCTCCTCCTCCTCCAGAGGCAGCTGGGGGGCTGGGGCGGTGATGAAAGTCTCCCTCCTGGAACACAGACGGAGCAGCTGAAGCGGCCGGCGCCCCCTGCTGGCGCCTCCGGGAACCAAACCCACCTGATGCTGGGCTGCCGGGGGCCGCTGGGCCCCGGGACTCGCCTCTTCCTCATCACGCTGCTCATCTGGGGGTCCAGGCGCCACACGAACACGCAGCTGCAGAGCGGCAGACGGTGGTCAGAGCGGGGTCAGAGGTCACGGCCGGACGGGCTGCCGGGTCGGAGGTTACCTGTCTCCGGACGCCGAGATCAGATGTCTGCAGTCCTGGCTGAACCGCATGCAGCTGACCAGCTCTGGGCAACACACAGAGGTCAAGAGGTCAGCAGGAGCCGCCATCGTCTGCAACACCTTTTGGGCAATTTTTCCTTCCACTCAACTTTCTACGAATCCACTGAAAGCTGTTAGAACCTTTTTAGGACTAAAATTATAATGTTAACATAGTTAGCATAAGCTTATTTTTACATTTTGTGATGCTGCACAGCCATTATTTGGAGCATTTCAATAACCAATACATCAATATCCTTAAATCCAGGTCATTCACAATTTATAAGTTATTAATCCATAACAACAAAATAAAATGCTACAAACTACAAAGAAAAATCACAAAAACTGAATTCGGTTCACAATTTTTTTCACAATTGCAAATATAACAATTTCCTAATTTTATTTACCAAACTTGTCAATACAAAAAGCTTCACAGAGGCTTTTGAACCATAAAACCTCAGTGACGTGCGGTCAGGGGAGGAAAAATAATATATAATATAAAATCATTTATATTCCTATTTTCACCCTGTGGTTTTGTACTATAAAGTATCTATTTTTTACTTAGCTTAACCAATTCTGAATAGTTTTTCTTCAAAATCGCTGGATTTT
>CAEGAF010132684.1:0-73249 GCA_903067075.1 Micropoecilia bifurca
AAAGTACCCATTATTAAATCTACTTAAGTAAAGTACAGATACACGAAAATTGTACTTAAGTACAGTAACGAAGTACTTATACTTCGTTACTTCCCACCACTGTCCACCTTTATTTGGATCAAAATGTGTCCAAACAATATATATCTTTAAAAGGCATGTGGACATAAATGTGAACATCAATCTTGAGAACTGTTTTGGATGACATGTGAAATGCCCAAGGCAAGTCATCTTCCATTTAAGCAATCAGTCCTCAAGTATTGAGCAGACAAAATCGTTTTAAAAAAAATGTGGCTTAAATGACCTTTGAAGATCTTAGATATTGAAATTTTAGAGACTCTCCTCCCACGTGTGTTTTACTTTTGTTAAATTGTCAAACACTTAGTGTATGTACAGAATGCAAGCAAACTTCTTTAAAATAAACATCGGTCTAAAAACGTCAGCAAAAAGCAAAAACAGCAAGAATTCAATTAAAAAATAACAAACAAAATATCAAAATTCAAATAGAAAAGTTGACCATGACGTGTTATAAAAGACAAATGATGTCTGAAATAAAATTTATTAATTTTGGCCAACAGCTCTAATGAGAAGTCCCATGATGTCATGGTTTCATTTAGCAACATTTTTTTTTATTATATTGAGAATTTCATCATCAGGGCACGGCCATTCACAGAGAAACGACGACTGTCATTGGTTAGATGGAGCTGTCAATCAAACGTTCTTGTGCGTCATTTCCGTTGTCAGGTGGTGCTGTCGCTGTGGAAAGATGCGATCAGCTAGAAGCGGAGGCTTTTCCTTAATTGCTCATTTCAGTAATAGAGGCTAAACAACGCGAAACTAAAACCCCCGAAGCTTCTCCCGGTTGAGAGAGAAGCTCCGTACACCCACCACGGCGTTCGCCTGAGAAATGTTGATATTTTAAGAGGACCAACGCAGATCTTAGCCGGCGGTTTTGGCTTTGAGGTAAGCGAGGCTGTGACTCCGTTGCTATCTAGCTTCGTCTCTCACCGTCAGCCAGCTGTACCGTTGAACATACTTTTTGTTTAAATGGCCTCCCAGCACCGGGACAGAGTTCAGCTTTGCCCCCCGGCTGGAACGTAGGTCGCCAACGGCCATTTTTAAACCTCCATGGTGCCGTTTTAGTCAACCGTTCTTATGCTAACAACGGCTGTGTGAGGTTTGCACCCCGCTCCTTGTTGTGTTGTGCGTCCCTTTGTGTGTGGCTTGTGAGTCCCGGGCTGTTTGTAACGTACTTGGCCGAGAAACGGGAGTTGGCTTCACCTGAGTTCGCTTATGCACCAATTATAGTTTAGCTCATGTTTTACAGAAATAAAACACGGCGTGTGTTTATGATATTAAACTCTACGTGATATCCGTGGCTGACACTCTTACTGTTCCAAGTAGTTGAGCTGCTTGCATCCAACTTGCGAGGCGTAACGTCAGCGCTTTACTCAACGACTCGTTCGGTTTTACGCAGCACGCTGCCAGAACAGAGTGTCCAGACCTTGTGGACCCAAAATGGCACCAAGCGATACATGGCAGCCTTTGTGCTGCTACAATCATTTTTGTTAAGTGGTTTTACGGCGTGACCTTTGCGTGGCGGTGCGGTCATTGTTATTGGAATGATGAATGGGCTCTACAGCTGAGGAAAAGTGTGTGAGCTGGCATCCAAAAGCGGGGGGACATTTTTGGGATTTATCGACTTGAAATGTGTTTCTTTCTCATGTGCGCAAATGAGATATGAATGTGCAGCTTTTTCTTGCAGTGCCCAGACACACGGCATCGAGTCTGAGTAGGTGAGTCGTGAGACACCTACGTGGTTGTTTTGTTCTGATACTATTTAAGGAAGCCCACATTTCTTGTGGGCACTGGCAGCGTGTCTCTCCTCTCCTCTTCTCGTGTGATATGATTCAGAGGCTGGATCTGTTCTTGTCCTCCCTCTGGTACAGTCACAGCCAGTCCTGTTTGCCAGAACACTGGCTGTGTGCAGAGAGTTGCAGCAGTGTTAGAAAAGGATAGCTTGCTGTATGCTGTCATCAAGCTGATGTCATTTAGGTCAGCATGCAGGAGTTGGTTGCATCGACCTTTTGCTTTTTTTTTTTCATATGTGTCTGGGTTTGGCTTCGTAACTCTGCAGCAGGTTCTTTAGCTGGCAAAAGAAGATGAGCCTGTCTTCTGTGTGTTATGCATTTATGTCATTGAGTTGGTTGTTTTTAATCCAGGATAATGATTGGCATGCATGTACAAGAACTATGACACATTAGAGAAGAAATGTGCATCTCTGAAGACGATCCCTATTTATGCTTTAAAGCACATTGCAGCACCTTTACTTTAGTTTTATTAAAGTTGGCAAAAGTGTAAAACCCAAGTCCATAATCTGCAGGTTACAGATCAGTTCATCTGGCTGACTCACTGTTGCATCTCTAAATTTTATTAAATAATCATGTGGGTAAATTTAAACTGACCACCTTGCATTTAACATAGGACAGATTTGTGCTTTCCTTTGATGTCTGACTGAAAGGCTTTAACTCATAAATGACTAAAAGTGCTGCAGGTCTTGTGATCAAGGCATTAAGAATTATTCAAAAATGATCCCTTAAAACATTTGTCCCCACCCTTTATTTCTATTGGGCACTAAATAAATTGCAATAAAGGTCACACTCCTGGTCTGTGTTTGTAGTGTGGGGAGTCTTTTTAGTTTGTGTGCATTATGGAGGAGGGGGAAAACATTTTCATGATTTCGGGGGGAAACCAGCCAGTTTTGATCACTATCACATTGATTGGTGCATTTTTATTTACATGTTTAATTCCTTCTGATTGGTTCCACTGGTCATTTTTAAGTACTTTAACACAAGCATACACCATTTTTTTATCTGATTTTAATGAGTAAAAATGTTTCAGTGAGAACGATGTTAATTGCTTATCATGCATGTAATGAACATGGGAAAGCATTTATTTAAATTGCAGAATTGGGGAAAACGTTCTGATTCCAGTATCCATCTCTGTTTAATTTCAAGTTCACCACGTCTATAGTCACGTGATCATCAGCATCATCTGCTTCATTAAAGCATGAAGTGTCCTACCTGTTGAACTGCTTCTTTGTGTCCTCTAGAGTAATACACTATCCCAGTATTCCCAGCGTGACTTGGTGTCACTCTGACTTGCGCCATAAACACTGTCAGAAAACCTCAGCTCATCAGACTCCGTGGGTGATGACTAGCAGAAATGGAGACAGATGGGAGAGAGACATGATGATGACACCGTCTGCTGTCTGGGATCACAAAAAGCCTCATGGAAGTGAGAATCCGTACTAGACCTCACTGAACAGCCAACTGTCCTCCGTGCCCCAGATTCCCAACTACAAAATGGTGCACAGTTGGTTTTGCAACAGGAAGGTTTCTTAATTTATCAGAAAAGAAACTCTGGGATTGCACAGTTATACAACACAGTTTCAAAATTTTGTGTGACATGCTTTATCTCTCTCACCCTGTTTAATGCATCATTTGTGATGTGTGTTGGTGTGAACAAATACTTTTCTTGTAAGAACTTTCAAATTCTGTTTCCGCACCTTTAAGTCATCTTAGTATGACTACACACACTACGTTTCCTCTCCTGTAGCTTCCTGTGCATTCTGGGAATGGACAGGGAAACCGTTTGACATTTTGGGAAGATTATTATCCGAACATTGACGTGTTTTCTGTTCAATGAAAACTTGGGACGACAGCAGGATGAATCATTCCTCTCGGTTAAGGCTCTACTTCCCCATTACGGGAAACAGATGGCATTTCATCACATTGGCCCTCGGTATCAGTAAACACAGCATATCTTTCGCTCTCTGATTTCTGGGAGGTGAATGAGAACCTCTGTGTCGGTTAGAGTAGTTTGTATAGTGACAATGTGTCACACTGTCACTGTCTCTGCTGGCATCTAAATCTTGCTTTCTTATTATTGTGCAATGCTTGGCCTTTTAACTTTTTGGTCATGTTAAAACATGCATTCATGTTTATAGGACAGATAAGCTCTTTGCACAGATTCTGCCATAAAGCGTGCAGATCAAAAAGCATGGGGATTTTTCTAAACTGCTGCAAGAAAAAAGCTCAGGATTAGAGAGGCAAATGAAAATGTTCCTGTCTTGCTAGTCATGCAGTCAATGGCCTTCTATTTTAAATTGCAGATTGTGACAAGCACACTGCCTAATGTAGAGATTGGATCTGAGGTGCTGGCCTTCACACCAGCAGCCATTATTCTAAATGGAGCTGTAATGGCTTCACATTCACACTGAGGTGTGTAAGAAATGGACTGGGTGGAGCTGCCATGAACTTTAGCCCTTTCAACCTCTGTTCACAAACCATTGTCCTCTCATTTAACTGTTTCCCCTGAAACTCGAAGTATCCTTATTTTTAGATCTACGAGTGCCGTTTATTGAAGCCTATTTGTAATTTTTTTTATCAATCATTTAGAGTTGTTGTTCTTGTCACATGTGTGTACTTTCCCTTTTACTTGGCTATCTTTATCCCATGAACTAATCAGATTTGTTCCCTGCAGAGCTCCAGTATGTCCAAACGGCGCTCGTCAGAGAGGGGGGCTGGAGAGACATCAGGCAGGGCCAGCAAGCTGCAGTGTCCTGGGATATCTGGCAGTAACGCCAAGAGAGCCGGCCCCTTCATCCTCGGTACGGAAGCTACTACTGTTTAAAGGGGAATTGATAAATAAATACAGTGTGTATAGCTATGTTGCATAACCTGCAGATAATTCAGCCAAACCATCTCTGTGCATAAGTTGCAGGGTGCCTGTGTGAGTACACTGTGGACTTACACACGCCTGAGACAAGAATTTGAAGAATTTTGCTGATCCTCATGACATCGGCCAGAAAGGCTGAAGTCTGTGCTGGGGCATTTTCTTCTTTCTTTCGTCCAGTATCATATATCCCTTTCCTATTCTCTGAACTGTGTGCATTCTGCATTAGAGCTCCTGCATTGTTTACCAGATACTTTGCCAAAGAAAACATTGCACTTGGGGTGTTAATGGATACCTGCACACGCTGCCCTTAATGGGTTTTGGGGAGAGCAAACAGACCAGCGGAGTAGAATGCCTTTTGGTCATGCAGCTGTTCCTTTTGTCGTCCTTGCAGGACCTCGCCTGGGCAACTCGCCAGTACCGAGTATAGTCCAGTGTTTGGCCAGGAAAGATGGCACAGATGACTTCTATCAGCTCAAAGTAAGTCTGTTATATTCAGGTATTTTCATGTTCTCTTATAATTGCAGTTGTTTCAAAACCCTCATTATCATGGCAAATTTTAAGCATCTGAACTTCAGACCTTTTCACAGTGCACATTTTATTGCCCCTTGTTCAATTTTGGCAAAAACAAGCAAACATGAACCAGGTTCAGTGTTTACTGGGATTATCCAGTAGGTTTTAAGCAATCATAGGGCTTCTAAAGCAAACATTGCTTCGGAAATGTCAGTGTTTAATCACTACAATCCCTGGACTATGATTTCTTGTTTGAATCCACTTAGATCTTTTTTGGTGCTTAATTTTTGCTCTGTTCTGCAGATCCTGACGCTGGAGGAGCGAGTTGACTCTGCGGGGGAAACCCAGGAGGAGCGCCAGGGGAAGATGCTGCTGCATACAGAATACTCTCTCCTTTCTCTGCTGCACAACCAGGATGGTGTGGTTCACCATCATGGCCTTTTTCAGGTAGACTTTTTCACTTAACCTACATATCTTAGCAGGTTTTAGTTAAATAAACAGAGTGTCATTGTTTTTTTTTTTTAATAATATGTTATTAAATACTGTAAATACAGCATTATCTCTCTGCCAAAGCCTCTTTTCAGTTAGTCAAGTAACAGTTAGATTTTTATCAGTTCAACTTTAGCAGAAACAAGTTTGTTATTGCTCAAACCAGCTGCTTGTACTTTCTTTATAAAGGTTGTTTCAGTAGAGAAGTAGAAATACTATATTTATCAGCTGCTCTCTGTTCACAGCAACCCTTCCCCCTTCCTCACCTGCTGCCCATCTGCCTTCTCCTTTAACTTTGTTGTTCCGTCAGCTCTGATTCAATCTTCCCCGTTTGTCTTTCATTCATATTCGTTTCACTTTCGGCGTCCTTATAACAGCAGCATTAAGGCGTCACGCTGATTCATTTAGGTCATATATTGATTAGATTATTGTATTTCATCTCTGCTGTCTGTGAACCAGTTCATTGTTCATTCTTTCAGAGATGCTGGCTGCATTAAAAAAAATGTTAACTTGATACAAAAGTCAATAGGAAACAAATGGCGAGTCTACATTAGCTTGTGTTTTAAGAATAGGAATGATCTTTCTCATCTTTTTTATATCATGTTCTCTCACACTGACTGTGGAGATGTCTTATTCTTATCAGCTGCTGGACATGCAGTTTTTGTGATTCAGATTTTTCTTGAACAATAATAAAATAAGATTTATTAGCAGGATTGAAAAAGTATTTTTCTAGCCTTCCTGTCCAGGACAATTATTAATGATTTAAATAAGGACCAGAGGTGCTGCGTGACAGAGGAGAACCTGTACAACAAGTTTTACTAGTACTTTAGACAAATGGGGAAAAATAAACATGGAGTTGACCTGTAAACCTACTGTATCAGGAGGTACTGTATCTTACATTAGATACCTCCTGATACAGGAGGTTTCTAATGTAGTGAGGCTTACATTACTAACACAGCATTCTCTGTCTATTCCCTTGAGAATTTAGATTCTTAACTTCCCTTTCACATTTTCCTAATATCCCCTTGACAAACAGGTTGAATGTTTATTAGGAGAAACCAGAAAATTGTTTCTGTATTAGCCAAGAATAGTCAGATTCTGGTCACCAGCCAAGATCAAGGACTTTTCTATGAAACTGTAGATACTTGCTTTGAGAAATCTCACTGGTTACATTGATTGTATTCCACAAATAGATTTCAAATTCTATGTCAAATTAAATAAAGTGAACACCCTCCCAATGCTAACTTCCCACACTTCTTTCTGGATTCAGGATCGCGCCTATGAAATAGTAGAGGACATGGAAGCCAACAAAGTTCGTAAGATGAAGAAGCGGATCTGCCTCGTCCTGGACTGCCTCTGCGCTCACGATTTCAGTGACAAGACGGCAGATCTAATAAACCTCCAGCATTATGTCATAAAGGAGAAGAGACTGAGCGAGCGTGAAGCTATTGTCATTTTCTACGATGTTGTGCGTGTGGTGGAGGCCCTACATAAGGTTGGTCTTACTACACTACTAAAAAGCAACAAAATCGGCTCACTTTCTTCAATTTTTCATCAATGTAGAAAATCTTCATTCTACAGTGTTATTTGTTGTTGTTTGTTAGATGCACATTTTTTTGATTACTCACTTCCCAGGCTCGTGTGCCACTCCCAGAAACTAATTCTTGTTTTGTCAATGATTCATTGAGCACAATGTGACCATACTTCTTTTTTTCCCTGCCTGCAGAAAAACATTGTGCATAGAGACCTCAAGCTGGGAAATATGGTGCTGAACAAACGGTAAGTCGACGCTAGGTCACTCATCCCGCATTGTCGGTCAAGTCATGCTGAATAACACTGCCTGTTATGCCAGTTTTGCTGTTTTAGCCTGTTAGTATTGTTCCTGATGGCCGACTGGACCCCAGAATTTGGATCCAGTGTGTGTATTGAGCTTTAAACCCACACAGAGGCCACATTCTTTGACTACAAGTGAAATTACACTCAGAAACCTGATGTCTTGCTTTCTTGTGCTCAAATGTGTCTGGGTGTTGAGTAACGACAGATGATTCATTCCCCATGGTCAGAGTTTTGAAAATGGACTCTGGTGCCAAACACAGCAATGAATATGCCTCTGCTTTGATCTCAGTGGGAACGTGTTTGGGTCTGGGGGTGTATGAGTAATTTAGTAATGCACAGAAGACCCTGTTGAGGGCACCTCAGGTCAAAGTGCTGCAGCTCAGATTAGACGTGCAGGATGGAAAACTACTCGTCTGTAAACTCCCTCCAACCAGCTCATGCGCAGGGGATATGAAAGGCTTGTATTCAAATGGTGAGAAGCACTCTTCCTCACTGTGAGAATTTTTCTAAATTTGGCTGCCATTTACTTAATAAATGCTTAGAAAAGTATTAAAATTAGAATTTGCATTAAATGTGCATTGATTTCACAAGTGGAGGATCTTACAGACTTCATTTGAACTGTTGAAGGTGTTGCTTTTGTATGACTGAATGACTAAAGCTGACACACACTCACTTTGTTCCTACGCTCACTCTAGTTGATTTATACCTCTTTGTAGAATGTATTTTCAACCTACACAAAAAGCCCTATACCACTGTGAGCAGTTCTACTGTGTTGGTCTGTCAGCTGCTCTTAGAGAGCTGCGACGATGGTTTGTGTTGAGCTTTCCTTACATCTTTGTTTAGATTTTTTGTGCAAATAAAATCAAGCGATGCAGCTATCAGAATTTTGCAGTCAATTACCGATCTCCAGTTTCTAAACCTGTGACCTGCCTATGCAGATTTTAGCTGGTTTATTTTTTTTGGAATGGTAATATAAAAGATCAGCAAGAAATATTTTTGTAGCCTTACTGCTAACTATTTTACCATCTTCTACATCAGTGTTTAATTTGGCTTGTATTATTAAAAACATCAGTTTCAATATAAATATTTCAAGATTCCAGGATGTTTGCAGTGTTATATTCATCCTTTCTACTGGAATGTGGTTCTCCCTTGCTCTAAGCCAGGATGAAAAATGTTAACTTTTTATTTTTCCTTTTTACATATTGTATGTATTTGAGAGCAAACCGTAACTGAAGTCAAATTCCTTGTTTGTGTGCACATATGGTGAATTAAGCTGGTTATTGTTGGAGATAAGAGTGTCAGTAAGTAGCCTGTGTGCATGCACTATAAAGTCATCTTCTTTTACAAATGTATATTAACCTTACATCTCCAACAAGGATTGACAATCATAATAATCCAAAAGAAAGTTGTTTTTCTTTTTTTAATATGTAAATTCATTAAAGCTTAATAGAAAGCAACAAGGTCTTTTTTTATCCTCTTTGTCCTGGTTCCTCATACCTGCAGCGATAGTAAGAAGTAGCAGCAATAGTGATGAAATAGTGTTTTGGGCAGGAGATGCGGGTGTAGGGGAGCAGAGTAGATGTGAGGAACACGCCGTCCCAGCTGGAGACAAAGGAGAGACATGCCAAAGGCTCAATAGCTCAGAGCTGACTCACCGCAGTGCAAGTCACTCACACACAAACTCACTTACCTACATGTGCACACAAATTGTCATAATTTCTTTCCGTTGTGTTTTGCTTTTTCTTTTTCACACAGCCACCCATTTTCTTGGACTTCTACTTTTTTGTTGTCACCATGTACTGCACTCTCGTGTGTGTGTGTGTGTGTGTGTGTGTGTGTGTGTGTGTGTGTGTGTGTGTGTGTGTGTGTGTGTGTGTGTGTGTGTGAATGGACAGTGGGTGTGGGAAAACTGACCATTTAGAGGCTTACTCAATCAAACGCCACTCGCCTCCCCTGTTTGTCAGTTCTGGGAAATGCACCAAAGGCATCAGAAAACATCAGCACTTTGTGCAAGAAATGATGCGACTTCCTCTCCCAGAGCCAGCTGTTGTGAAAGCAGGATGTGATAAATCAATCTGCACAGCCACTGATTGGGTATTTTTAAATTTTAATGACTTCCTATATATAGAAAGTAATTCCTTTGGATATGTTGTATAATATTCTGATACATATGTTTTAAGACCCAATTGAATTTCATGAAGTTATGCTGATTTTTGACTGTGTCTGTGATGGCACCTTTTCGTTTGGCTGTTGCTCAACTAAAACCTGCATGTCAGTGAAACTCTTCAAGTTCTGAGAACTGATGCTTGCTATAGAAGCTGCCCTGTGATTAACCTCGCTTCTCGTCACATGTATTTTTATTACGGGCCGGAAAGGAGAAGTCATCTGGGCTGTTTAGGTCTCTGGTTTCCTGACCGGAGTCATGTGACCAGGAAGCGGGGACGGCGTGGTCTATCCACTGTCCTCAGGGACCCTTGCCTCACAAGGCGAACATGCAATCTCATTTATCCAATCTCCGGTGCAAGAATAGAAGCTTGGGTCGTGATGCTCGCAGACAAAAGCACAATTGAAGAGACTCGTTCATAAAGCAGAGTCCTTGAAGCTTCACACATTTCTCAGTTAACTCATAAGGCCATGTATGGTTGGAAGCATTTATTGTAAAAATATTCAGAAGGGGTGAATCTCATAAGAAGCTTTATGTCATGTAGTGTCAGTTTTCCACAGTGAGGTTTATGTTGTCAGTCAGTGTTCATCGAGATTGGGATCGAGGTGCCTTTACGGGAGCAGCAAATGTGTGCGACGGACCATGGTGTGAAAGTGAGAGAGAATAGGGGAAGCTGTTGACCTCAGGCTTTTTAGAAAGCGGATGTGGGTGAAAAGCGTGATGTGGAGAATACCCAGGCTGTAAAGGGTGACAGCTCTTCTTTTCTTTTCTTTTTTTGGTGTGTGTGTGTGTGTCTTTTCAGACCATTGCAGTGTGCTCTACTTCAGCATGGGAGTGATTATGGATGCATATCATGTTGCATGGTTGTGTATACATTTCAAATCTTCTGCAGCTTACATAAAATCAGTTTCCAACACATCACTGTGCAGGCTTAGTCATTGGAGCAATTATCATAAGCCACAGGTTGACTCATATGTTTGTCAAAGTGCAACTTTTTTTCCCTCTACAGAAAAGGCCTCAGTTTCAAGATAGTCAGGTTTCACTCGATCATGAGCAAAGTAAATTTACTTTGATCCAATTCCTAGTGACACATTTCATCAGACACCAAATTACTAAAAGTCTCATCAGTTTTAAGGCACTACATTGCCTTTATTACGTTATTACTTCAACCAGTAATTCGGGTTACTCTTGATAGTCGGTGTACTTTACACTATGAGGACAAAGCACAATAACAAAACCTCGTATATCAAAATATGAGAAGTTCACGTTCTTTGCAAATTTTAAGTTTATTCAAGATGCCTTACTGTGCGCTTCTGTAAAACTTTGCATCAAAACAATTGAAATGGATTAATTATAAGGTTAGTAACTACTTCATGTGTGTGTGACTAACACAGTGAGAAACGGACTAAAACTTCCCAAAAAATGTCTTTGTAAGAGAACTGAAGCTAACTTTAAAAGTCAGCAATTCAAGCTCAGATAGTTTCAGTTTTTCTTTTAATTTCAATTAGCATGCACAGTGAAAGATCACTTTATTAGATATACATTGCTAGTGTTGCCAGAATGGCAGTTCTGATTTTGCCTTTAGAACTGCAACCTCTTCTCTGAATAGATTTTAGTTCATGCTGACATGTGACATTATTGCTCAGTTGCTGCAGATTTGATGGTGATTGTGGAGGTCATTGAAGTTTAAATCTGTTATTTACAAGAAACCAGTTAGATGGTTATAAAGATGGATTTAGTTGGCATTAATACTCAGTTTGAGCATGGTGTTCAAATGATTCTTAATTGGTACAAAACAATCCATGCTTTCATCTTCTTTGCACCAAATTCTGATCCCTCCAGCTAAATGCGGCAGCTAAAAAAAGACTCATGCGACCAGGCAATATTTTTCCGGGATATATTTTTCCACTTTTGGTGTTTCTCTATGAATTGAAGGCTTTTTTTCCCTCCCTTTTCTGATGCTCAGTTTAAACTTCACCTAGATGTGTCTTTGCTGTATCTAGATTAGTAAAGTGCAGTAGTTTTTAGATGTGGTCCATGCAGCCAGAGAAACTTCGGTCACTCTGGCACCCCATTCAAAGGATTTTTCCATCGCACGGTTCTTAAGGTTTAGTGCTCTGACAGTTTTGAAACTACAGCGTCACAGATATTTGATGGCTTTTTGTGTACCAAAAGGCCTTCGTGCTCCCTAATACATTCACAGACTTTTGTTGACTTAGCTATAAATTTAAAAGCAGTTATAAAATTTTTTCTTTCTGTTTATCAGGACACACCGCATTACCATCACTAACTTCTGCCTGGGAAAGCATCTGGTGAGTGAGGATGACCTGCTGAAAGACCAGAGAGGCAGCCCAGCCTACATTAGTCCTGATGTATTAAGTGGTAAGTGGAAAATGATGTCCAATGTAAAGTCTTGCTTGAAGAAGTTGCTGTTTAGATTTCCAGTAAAGAAATAAATGCTGCCAGTGAACACATTGGGTTTGACATATTCTGATAACCTATGTCCGATACAGTTCAGATTGTTCTCTGTATTCTGCAGTTTTTTTTATAAAAAAAATAATGAAAAGCTTTTTGCCATGGTGCTGATTAACAGTTTTATGATTTGTGGGGAGAAAACTGATAACAAATCTCAACTGGGCAGATGCTTTTTGCTCTATCCGTGAAATCATAAAAGCAGAAAGTCGTGTATCAAAGTTTGAAATTGAAAGCATAAACACTGACATGGTGTAAAAATCTGTTACACTGTTGAATAAAACCACAGTGACTAAAAAAGCCTTTAAAATGTACTGGATCCTTGTCGATCAAATATTGTAGTTAAACTTATTAGATTCCAGAAACAATCCTGGGATTTTTGTTGTACAATTGCGTAATATCAAAACCCTGCACGATTTTCCGTTTATTAAGCAGTTTCACGGACGTTGTGTTGCAATCTGTGAACTGCGATACCCAGAAGTAGTTTTTGTCTTGTTTTTTGTTTTTTTATTCATGGTAATGTCCCATTTTTCCCACAGAAAGCTATCTGCATACATAGAAAAACATCAGGAAAAGCTCCGGTGCTCGGCCACCTTCTACTGTAGAAAACCATAGTTGCATCCGTTTGAATATTCATTTCCTGATCAACATCCTGGATGTTGTCTTGAATTTAGAACGCTATCAATCTTGCAGCCTGTCCAGCAGTTCAAACAGCAGATAAAAGCTCTGCGTACGTATCAGCATAACGTGACAGGCACACAATTAAACAGAGCTTCAGTGACTCATCCGCTGATGACTCACCAGAGGAAACTACTCCCATCGACTCCCATCCCCCGCCTGTGTATGTGTGACACAAGCTTGAATATAATTGCCGACTGCTGTTGCTGCCGCCTCTCTGGCTGGAACAACACCGCCTATGGTAAAGCGCAGCCTATGATGCTACAGCCTCATCAGCTCCACATACACAGCTGCTTGATTGCCTCCGTTTGCTTTAACAAGCATCTCTCCACATTTACAAAGTTGCAGATTTCAAGGAAGCATCATAAATGCTGAGTCATGCAGCTCGTGTTTGCCAGTTTTGTTAATCATTAAAACCCTGTGACTTGACAGGGATTGAACTCGCTGAATGTTTGGTCACGCCTGTGTTAAAACAGGAAGCAGTAATAATGTCGCCCTCTGTGTTGTGTGTGTCTGGATAATTTTATCTGCGTGTGTTTTGACAAAAACTGAGATGCCCCTCTCCTTTTTGCCCCCAGGTCGCCCATACCGCGGTAAACCCAGCGACATGTGGGCCCTCGGCGTTGTCTTGTTCACCATGCTGTATGGCCAGTTCCCTTTTTATGACAGCATACCTCAAGAACTCTTCCGCAAAATCAAGGCTGCAGAGTACTCTATTCCAGAGTGAGTGTTAATTTGAAGCAGAACTGAGGGAACTCTGCATCCATTCATTCACAACTGTAAGGAAGTCAAGTCAATGGCAAATTCTGTTAAACTGATGTCAAAACATCTCCCGTTATGACTGAATTATGACTTGTTTATTTTTGTGGGTTTCTTTTCCTAAGTTCTTGATTTACTACGCATTTCTATTTGCCTTCTGTGTAGCACTGAAGGATTGTGACAATTATTATGATTTTTTTTTGTATTGGTTAAAATAACCGCCTTCTACGTTCTCTCCCCTCCTCAGAGACGGTCGTGTGTCTGAGAACACGGTGTGCCTCATTCGAAAGCTGCTGGTGCTGGACCCTCAGCAGAGGCTGGCGGCAGGAGAAGTGCTAGAGTCACTCAGTGCCATTATTGCTTCATGGTAACTGCACCCCCTGCTGGCTGTCTGAAAAAACTGAACTTATCATGGCCAGTTATCATAGCAGTTCACAATCTTAATATTAAACTCTCGCTTCTGTTAATTAGTTAATCATATTGTGGTGTTTTTCAATCGCAGGCAGTCGGTTTCATCGATGAGTGGCCCTCTACAGGTAGTTCCAGATATTGACGATCAGGTCAATAACCAAGAACATTTACAGGAGGTAAGATGTTAAAAAAAAAGAGAACAGGTTGTAAACAGAGTAATCCTTAATTGTGAAGAAGGGAAGCCAAGCATGATTGGCAATTTTTTAATGAATGAAACCCTGAAAATGAGACTGAGCTTTTTATTCACCCTGGTTTACTTGTATACAAATAAATAAAATCCGTCCAAATGATGTTAGCTTAAGCTCCAAGGTTTTGGTTTTCATGTGACAAAATGTAAAAGCATTGAAGAAAATCTCAGAGTTCTACATCTTGCTCAGTGGGATCTTTTTATCTATAACTAAAATGAACAAATGGTACACTTTATAGACATATTTTACGTGTGTATTAATGTAGTAATTGCAGCACATTGAGCAGAATTTGATTTTTTTTTTTTTTTCCAACACAGGCCAAGGCAATCGAAGAGTCTTCACAGTACGAATTTGAGAACTACATGCGCCAACAGCTGCTGCTGGCTGAAGAGAAGAACACTATTCATGAAGCCAAGAGCTTTCTCACCAAGCGGCAGTTTGGCAACATCCCACCTGTCAGACGTCTGGGTCACGACGCCCAACCAGTCAGTCCATTCGACGCTACTGCACTTGCTCAACGATTCCTCCGGAAATAACCCTCAACCAGCCACACCAACCTCTTATGCCTCCCTTGGAACTAAATACACCCATGGAGACCAGAGAGAACTTGGGAGAAAAATTCCCAGAACGGAACTGGCACACAGGAAGTCCTTCCTGAGCCGGCAAGCAGACAGATGCATACTGGGGTTTTAGTAAGCTAAGTGGAACAGATGCATAGTCGGGTACCAGAGCAGATTCACATCTCAGAGCTTCACTTTCCCAGTCTGGATCGTCTCTGGCCTGAACACGGAACTCCCGACTCAAAGGTTCTTTGCCCACTTGTTAGTCACTGTGCATCAAACTCGTCGGCATGGTGTGTCGCGGTGCTGATGAGGTTCTGCCTGCAGTGTTGAAGAAACTATTAACCCCTGATTCCTCTTCCTTGCACCTCTAAAACTTCCCCATCCATTCTGGCTTCCCTGAGCAATACAGGTCCAGAATCATGTAGCAACCCCCTGCCCCCCTCTTTTCACCATGGTTTGGAATTTCCTCAAGTCCAGTCACTTGATCACAGATGTCATTCATGTATACCTCCATTCCACCTTCCTTTTCTCTCTTTCTCTCCCTCTTTCTGATTTTTTTTTCCTGCATTGTTCTAACCATAACTCTTCAAATCAATCTACCTCCGTCTCTGTCCATCTGTTTCTAAACTAATACTCGCAGTTCTGAGGCGAGGGATTGTAACAACCGAGTCTCAACCCACCAGTGGCATAAAGCATTAATGTTTTCAGTTGGAGTGAAACTGCTTTAAAACCGTTTTAGGCGGTTTCTAAAAATCTGAATAAGCTTTGTATTATTTACCTGAATAAGTAGCATTTTATCTCAGTAGTTTCATTGAAGAAAGATTTGTATATCAAAGCTTACATTGAAATTCACGCTCTGCATCGTCTCCTGCTTCTTTCTCATCCCTGTGGAAATCTTTTTAGCACCTCGGCAGCTATTGTGAGGTACCTGGGAGTCCCAATGCCAAGAACTAAATGAGGCCAAGTTATATTGATGATGGTAACTCTTCCTCAGTGCCGCTACAATGACTACCGGCACCGTCACATTTCTGTTGCCAAAAATCCTGTCTTAAATTTCTTCTTAGCCAAGGAAACTGGTACTTTCAGACTCATTTAGAATTGTTTGACTTCCAGGTAGCTTCCCTGTGTCTTCTTATCAAAACCAATCATGGGAAAAGTGTTTTGTGTTTTTCTCTGTGTGAATGTGAACAGTCATTTCTTCGCTTTGATGAATCTGCAGTATCCGGAAGTGTGCGTGCTGTGTGTGTAGGTTGGGGCCAGACAAACAAGGGTGTATGAAGCGGAAACTCTCTGACCCTTTAAGCTATCCTCCACTTATTGTTGTGTCCTGTTATCTGGCCTGCCTCAATGGCAGACACTGTGAAACACAGACCAGGCTCTGCTGAGGTGGGGCTTGACTGAATGTTTTTCTTTTTGGGGTTTTTTTGTTTGTTTTTTTTGTGGGGAGGGGGAAATGACGCAAATGCTTTAAGATTGAAAAAGATCATATACATCTCCTTTCAGACGTATCATTACCCCATTTTTCACACACTTTAATATATTTCATCGGTTTTATATGCTAAGCCAACACAAAGCAGTTTTTTATTGTGAAGTTAAAGGATACATTTTTTGGGGGAAAAAATAAATATAAATCTTTAGACCTGTGGCATACATTTGGATTCAGCTCCCTGATTTAATATGCAGTAGATCCACATTTTGGTGCTACATGCATCCTAAAAAGCCCAAACTTTAGTCCTCTCCTTTGTTGTGTTATTCTGTCTTTTAACAGTCTTGCCAACCAATCCTTTGTTGTTTGTACTAGACTCTCAGGATATTATTTAAAGCCATGCTGTGCTTTAAATATCCTTTATTTCTTGCTTGTCTGCTGTTTTCATTGGTCTTCGTGGTGCTATTTGTTCCCCAATGTTCACTAGCAAACTTCTAAAGCCTTCAAAGAATCCATTACACCCTATTAGTACAGGAATTAAGTTGCACACAGGTTGCTTTTCAAATTGGATGAATTCTAAAGGCTATTGGTTGCATTACATTTTATTTAGTCCCATCACAGTACAGGGAGCTTAAAATACATGTTGTGATTTTCACAATCTTGTCCCTGTTTAGTTATGGACTTTGTGTCACATATCCCAATCGTAACTTCATTAAAATGCCTGTTGAAATGTGAGGACATTCTGGGTTTTAATACGTCTGCAAGGCGGTGTAACTCTTCTCTCCCAAACTCACCTTGTACATGCTCTTCTTGTCTCACTATGTGGGCTCCTCTGAGCCCCCAGCCAGTGGCAGATAAATATTACTGTAATATTCTGTAGTTAAATGAAAATACAAACTCACAGCTCTATAAGTGCAGTTTCTGGGTTCGCTTGATGCATTATTCTGTTTTTTACAGAACTATTTTTGAAACCATGGCAATGCTACTAACCAGTGACTGTTAGGCATCTGTACTGTGCATCTTGCCTTTGCATATTGGTACTTGCTTTATTGCTTTCTATGCTTTTTTTCCTATTTATATTCAAATTGCATGAACATAGTCTCTTCAAATGTCTTTTACTGGTCTATTTTTCCTTGTAGTTTCATGTTGATTTATTTATTCACTTGTGTAGACCCTCCCTCTCCAAACCACTGGTGCTTGTATCACAGACATTGATTGTAGACAGTCAAGAACTCTCCTTAAAACAAGGCCCCACAGCTGTTTGCCCGCTCAGCTTTAAACAGTGGTTCAACTTCAGAAATCCAAATCCTTTCCCTTCTCAGACATTTGTGAAAGAGTAGCATTGCCTTTCCTCTTAACATTACTCAATTGTTTTCTTGTGGTCACCTTAAGCTACACTAATATTAAGACTGACTTTTGCATAGTTCTATTTTTTAAAGAAATGATGATGATGATAATAATAATAATACATGGATTTTCTCATCTTAATTTATGGGAGGGGTAGAGGTAGTGAAAATCTTCTGTTGCAATTAATCCCTAAACCCCAACCCAAGGCTGCACTCTCTGGTCAGTATGTAAATAATGTACCATGATGACTGTGACAGTCAGACTTTATGTACAAAAGCTCTTCCCTGTGACTTACCAGCTCTGTTTCAGCACATGGTGATCGACTCGACTGGGCCACGTTGGCCGTCTCACATCACATCCAGAGTTTAAAATGAAACTTAGAGAGCCGCTGGCTTTCTCCCATCTCAATGTGAATTCTGTGGGTGTTCAGCAGTATTGTAGTAGTCTAGGTTCATCAGAAAACTCCATTGCCACTACTGAATGCTAACATTTAGGGGCTATTCATTGGGAATGTCTGATGCAATCACCCTGAGAAACAAATACACATTAGTAATTGTTCTTTACTCTCCCCAATGATTCTTAGATTGTACAATGCTCAATGTTTAATCTGGAAGTACTTTGTACGACGAGGTAAATTAGTAAAACTCAGAACGTGCAAGGCGAGTCCAGAAAACATTTTGTCAGATCATCTTCCCCCAGCGGGGTGAGTAGTACAGACGTGTTGATTAAAACTGTTAGTACATATTTGAGATGTTACTGACTGATCCAACTGTAAATTCAATGCAGGGATGTGAAACATGGGGTCACAAAGTGTTGTGAGCTGCTTGGTTGGATATGGGCATCTAAATACGGAAAACTGATTAACTGTACAGATAAGCGCATTTGTATAAAAAAAAAACATATTTTTCTACTTCATCAGATCTCTACATGCATGTCAGCAATAAACTTTGATATGGAAGCGTTCAACTTTGTCTTGTCCTCACTGAACTTTGATAATTTACCACTAGGTGGCGCAGTATGCTTAAAAACGATTTACTTAAGATCAAGGTAAAAGCAGTTTACCAGGTTTTTTTTTCTTTTTGTTATTAACTCCTTGAGGACAATGTTCTTGTTTATGTTTCCTTCTGTAGAGGTAAACAAATAAATGAGATGATTTAGTGAAAACTGTCGGTTGGTGTATTGGTAGGTGTAAAATGTGAAGAGAGAGCAAGCTGAATGGGTCTTTGTGCATCTCTACAGATTTCCTCTTTGGCGATTCCAGTTATGGGTCAGAACGAAGCAAACCTCAAACGGGAAACCCTCTGCCGACTAACAGTCGTTCCTTGTGGGGTTTCGCTACTGATCCCCTTTTTCCCACACACACACACACACACACACACACACACCTCTTTTGCCTTGGATGCATATTGTTTTTGTCAACTATTTTCATTATAAGGTTTGGGGACCAGGAAATCAACACATGGACTCCCTCATCAATATCCGTCAGGCCAATATCTGACAGATATTTTTGTTTTGACAAAAATAAATCTACTTCAATGATTTCAGTATTTAGGAGCAGCCAGGAGAAGCAGTGCAGACTTTTTAAATTTGCAATAGTCAAAACTGTTTTATATACAACTATATTTTACAGCCAGATTATTATATACAGTATATACATTTTTTTGGCTGGATTTTTTTTGAAGTACCACAATTAAAAACTATGAAACATTTGCCTTATTAAAACAACTGGAAGAAATGTACTTTAAATTTTAAGATTGTCTTTTTGTCCTGCTGTGACTGAAATAATAATAAAATGGTACAATATCAATATTCATTTGCCAATGCCTAATTATTGAAAGTTCAGTTAAACAGTTTCTAATATTTCTTACATCTGGTTTTGAGTTCTTGTCTGCTTCTATTCGGTCGCCTAGCCAACCTCTCAGACTTGGGAGGATGAGGGGAAAGTCCAGAGATTTTAGAGGTCAAAGTTCTAAAGATGCTTTGTCCTCAGAAATCACAACCAGCTGGCCGTTGAGGGCCTTCCCAGCTTAACTGGTGTCCAGAACAAGTGTTCATTGAAGACTACGTCAGACATTTGCAATGTTCTGGTGTAATTACCTCAGAGAGCATTACATATTCAGTTTCACAAGGACAGAGCACAAATTATTTAGCTGGACACGGATAAACAGAAACCACTTATTTCCAGATGTGCTTATGTAGCAGTATTGTCAGCTTTTTGTCAGTAATTTACTGGTAGAAGTTCTTAAAAAGAGGATTGGAAACAAGAGATTTGAGCTCACAGTTGCCACAGCGGGTCAGTGAGTGTTTTATGGATGTTGAGTGTGAATATGTTTCCAGCTGAGGGTTTATGGCGTCTCTTCGCAGGACACTCCAGACCAAAATTTGTTATATTTAAGGTATCAGCGACAACCGCAATGGGAAGGCCACATGTAGTAAAATGCTGGCTATACATTTCTATAGTATTTTGGTAATACTTTATTTGAAGGGGGGTGAATAAGACTGACATGACACTGTCATAAACATAATACCTGTTATGAACATGAATAAGCCTTCGTGAATATTTATGACTGTTGTCATAAAGCGTCATTCTGTAAATTATGATACTTTTAATACAATGTTGACATTATTCAAAATGTCTTTGTTATGACAGCGTGACATTAACCAAGAAATCATTACTGATTAAACTTTACCTTTAATAACATAAAGTTACCTAATTTTTAAAATGCAATCAGTAATACTTTTTTAACAAATTTACATCAGTAATGATTTCTTGGTTAATGTGAAGTTGTCATAACAAAGACATTTTGAATAATGTCAACTTTGTATTAAAAGTGTCATAATTTACTGAATGATGCTTCCTGACAGCAGTCATAAATCTTCATGAAGACTTATTCATGTTCAGTCTTATTCACCCCCCTTCAAATAAAGTGTTACCAGTATGGTTATTTTAACATCTTTGAATAATCGCACAACAGTCAACATTAAACCCAAAAACTTGAACATTCTAAGTGGCAAAAAGTTGAATGACATGCAGAGCCTGAGAATGAAGCTAGGGGGAAGCCGTTTTCCAAAAACAAAAAAGGTTTACCCGCTGTGGAACATGATCCCATACGCAGCATCTAAAACTGGAGACAAAGCCACAAACCCGGCACTTCATTTTTTCCAACAAATACCCCCAAGAGTCTGGAGGAGATGAGATTAGCAGCATTACGGTTTGCGTAACAGACGCTGAATTAACTTCATTTTTGTTGGCGAGCTGTCAGATCTACAAAAGGGGCCCCTAAAACAGACATTGGCCCCCACATGAGGAGCAAAGAGGGAGAACATCTGTGAAAGATCTTTATTTAATTACTCTACATCTTTCCTCCATCTTAAAACAAGCGATAAAACAGGAGATCTGAAAATGAATTTATGTTGTTGTCAACTGCAGGGGAAAAAAAAAACACAGTTGGATGTCCACATTTTTCCAGCCTCGTTTTGGTTCAGTTTGAAGCTACTTTCTTTGAATCAAACCTAGTATGTACTAGTAAAAAGAGTAACCAGATATAAGACAATAAAACAGCTGAAACAACACAGCAAAAAGAGACTTTATTGAAGCTGAAAAACTGGTGTGAGAAGTGAGAGGCTTTGGTGTGGTCACGTACGCATCCAACGGCAACGGGATTAAAAAGCTGCGGTATATGTAGCACTGTTAAGATGTTCTGTGCTTTGCTTTTTGCAGGTGATGGTAAACTGGAGTTGCTTGCAAATTAATGTGAAACTGCTGCGACTAAGAGTCAGCTCTCTTAAACACAAGGCTTTGGTTCTGAATCAGAAACGCTGGGCATTAGCGTGCAATGTTTTCAACCACACCACTGCAACTTGCTTGATATTTTCTCTCTTTTTTGGACCTTTTAGTCTAAACTAGAGAGAGATGGTTGTGACCCAAAGTACCAAGAAATCACCAGTTTTTGATAGAATGACATGCAACAATGACACCAACAATACTCAACTATTTAGGCAGCTCCAAGTAGCTGCTGCAGGAGATTCAAGAATTTCCCAAACATGCATGAAAGACTCAAGCCAACACTCCAGGAATGTTTTTTTTATGAGGGAATAACATAATGTGACAAAAACATCAATGAATTCAGTTTTACATAATACCCTCTCCCCCTCTCATGCCTCGTTTTCTCTGAGTGGTAGACACAGGTAACTTACACAATATTTTATGGTCTGGGCATATTCAGGAGAGCATTTCAACCACTATGCCTATTTTTTCCATCAAAATGTTTTGGGTGCTTTTGCTGTGTATTGCCAAACCGCTACGGACTCTTTAGACATTTTAATATGCAGTGTGTCCATTTGTGAGCTTTAGGTGTGTGTGCTAATTTTTGACATCAAAGCTTGTCTATCTCCTGCCATGGACCATCGTCTGACATGATGACAGCCTCTCAAGCACCGGAACGCCTGAGGGGTGTTTTGGCCTGCTGCGAGGTGCCAGCTTGACAAGCGATGATGTAGCACGCAGTGATAAGATGACAGACCTCTTTCAATCCATGTCACAGCTTGAATCTCGTTACTGTAGCCTTTCTACTTCCAGAGGAAACTTTTAACCTGGTTTAAGATGGTTATGTGATGTACCAAAGATCCTGCAAACATAGTGATGGAAAACAACATGAATGAGCAACAAGGTGAGAAGAAAAAGGTGAGTGAGCATTTATAGAGCTTGTTGTATTCTATGAATATTGTTTGTGATAAATTCAAACTTCCCATGTAAATGTCCTATAGAAAGTTGATTTGCATCTGGTTTTCATCCATCCATCCATTCATTTTCTTTGCACCCTTGTCCCTTGGTGGATTTGGGAGGGGTGCTGGTGTCTATCTCCAGCTAATGTTCCGGGCGAGAGGCGGGGTACATCCTGGACAGGTTGCCAGTCTGTCGGAGGGCAACACAGAGACACACAGGACAACCATGCACACACACCTAGGGACAATTTAGAGAAACCAATTAACCTAACAGTCATGTTTTTGGACTGTGGGAGGAAACCGGAGTACCCAGAGAAAACCCATGCATGCACAGGGAGAACATGCAAACTCCATGCAGAACGACCAGGGCTGGGAATTGAACCCAGAACCTTCTTGCTGCAAGGTAACAGCTCTACCAACTGCACCACTGTGCAGCTTGCATCTGGTTTTGAAGAGCAAATATTAGAATAGCTTAGCACATTTAAAAAGTATATAAATATTGAAATTGTGATGAATAAATCCCATCCAGTGCTACAGCTGTCTCATTGTAAATGCCAAATGCAGTATATGGTGTAGCAAATAAGGAAATGCATTTTAACAGTGATTTTTTTCTTTCTCTTATTATTATCAGTACAACTGTGTCAATCGGTTCAACTGTAATTGTTTTTTTTCATATTTGACTCAAATGAAAGTATATTTGACTGCCAATGCAGTCTGACTGTGTGCCTTCATTTGAACTTCTCCTCAATCCCAACATGTGTAGCTTCATGGAATGATATTTCAGTTGAGGACTTATATGTTACATTAATGTAACTGTAGGTAGATACTAACCATATCATATGTTTGACTTTGTGTTTGTGCCACATACTTACGTTTCTGATCCATTTATAGATTCACCCTTTCATTTGGGAAAGTCTGGTTCTGGCTTTGTCTTATTCAAGCTCCTATTTTCTGGCAAAGGACATTTATGGTGGCCGACAGTAGAAAGCTTGTAAGCACCTTCTTCGGTCCTCTACGTTGCAACGTTTAAGATCATCTTTCTTCATTCTTCTTTCATTCTTAAAGCTTCATGTAATCTCATGACTATCATGTAAAACTGCAAGGCGTGAGATTGTTCAGAGGTGCCCTGTTTCTCTCTCTGACCTGGCTCCGCTCTCTTAAAATAACACTTTTTATCCTGTTTCAGATGACATTGTGGGACATTCATGTGTTTTTTCATGTGTCTTCAGTGTGTTTGACGTGCTGCAGAAAAGCCCGGTCTGCTTTGCTGGGACATGGCTTTATTCAGCGTTGAGAAATACAGTTCTTGTCATATATCTCAGTGAGACAGATGAGAGACGAGCCAGGCCAGCTGACAGCGGAGAACTGCGAAGGTGTGTGGTTTTTATCCCCCTCTTGGAATCATACTTTTTTCTTACAGACTACTCAAGAAAAATAATTTAAAACTGAACTCCCGTCACTAAATTCTTCCGTATGGAGCAGAGTGGGAAATCCAACATGGCGCAGCAGTGAGCGTGTGATTTTCAAACCGCGCGCTAACTCCGAACATCTGGTCCCTGGAGGGAGGGGAGCGACGCTGTCAATGGGAGCCTTGTGTCCCCCAGCCCACCGAGAGACGAACCCACCTCAAGGTAAACATGGAGGCTTGTGTGCGTTATGAATATGAGCGTGTGTGAGACCGACTGTTTCTACTGGAACCATCTTTAACTGGCGTCGTTTAAACTCAGAAACACTCTGTGCGAGGGTGAATGGAGAGTTTTCTGCTTTCTTTCTCCAAAATTGCCAGCTAAAATGTTCGTGTTTGTTTTGTTTTACGAAAAAACAGACTTTTGGGGTAGCCTACTTAAAAGTTCTTGTAAAAACAACATGCGGAATTGGACGGAAGTAACGGCACATGTGCAATAACACTGTTTGGTCAGATACATTTAACCCGTCTATAAAAAGTTAAATGCATGTTTCACAGGTTTTAAAGTTTTAATTGGCATGACATTGACAAGATTAGATTATAGAAGACAAAGGGAGGAGGGAGGTTAAAGCGTTCTTTATTTAAAAAGTTTCCTGATTTGATTGTTTTAAATCAGCAGATGGGACTTGTTTACTAATTAATTCAGTGCAGTGCGCAAACTGGGGGGAACAAGGTCACATAGTTTCCATGCTAGTCACTCTTTGCAATTGCTTTACTTAATGACAGAAAGACCAGATTATTAACATTTTATTGTTCAGTCCTGAATTCAGTTTAGATATGCAAAACGAACTGAGAAAATGTTTACAAATTGCAATCCTGGAGACTGTCGCATAACAACTCATTTTTAGTCTCTCTTTCCAAACAAGTCCAATTCTTATGCAATTACAAGATCAAAGTTGTTCAATCCAATTCATTGGATATATTTAGGAGGACAGAAAGAAGACTTGACTTTGACTGGACCATTGGAGCACATATTTGTTTTGAATGAGTCACCCTGTTGAAGCTCTGCTTGAAAGTTTGGTTTCACTAACAGACTGAACTGAACTTCCACCCTAGTCTTAAATCTAAAAGACTTTCTTTCAGGATTCAAATTAAATAAGCTCCATCTTCATCTTCTTCTCAATCCTAAACAAATTAATGTTCTCCTTACCAGGCCCGTCACTTTAAGTGGATGGTCATGTCTTGGTAGGTTTAAGTTTTATCAGGGTCTTTACACAATATTGCTTTGTTTGTTTTAACTTAACCTGGCTTCAAATTCCTCCTAAACATCTTCTTTGTTGTGTTTCTTAGTCTTCTTCATGGTGCTATTTCTTTGTTGATGTCCTGACAAGGCCTTCACAGAGCAGCTGTATTTATACTGAGATTAATGTACAGACAAGTTAACTCTGTTTACTAAGTAGGTGACTTCTGAAGACAGTTGTTTGCACTAGACTTTTTTAGCTATATACCAGTAGATGATGCAGAATAGAAGTGCTCGCCAAGCCTTACATATTTTTATTATGACATTTTTGAAATCCCGTTTTTCTTCCGCTTCACAACTATGCATTACTTTTTGTCGATTTATCACAAAAGAATCCCCATAAAATACATTTAAGTGTGCAGTTGTAATGGTACAAAATTTACAAGCACGATAGTTTAATTTCCCAACAGCTGCAATCCAAATAGACCCAAAAAAGTGACCGAAGCACTAAATAATCCCATGGTAACCAGTGGTGGACACAGACAGTGTGAGTGTGGGAAAAGAACTGCTTTGCAGGGTTAGAACTCCTGCAGCTGTTGCCTTTCAGTCTAACCAACATCTGCAGGATCGCTGCTACTATTAGTCCCTAAGTTTACTCTCCAAGATTTTGATGCTTGGTGTCATGACATAATCCTTCTGAGAACAAGAGATGCTATAAAGAGAGCTATTATGCTTTTTTTCTTCCTTGCAAAATTTTGATTTATACACAGATGTACCTGCCAAAATGGTGATTAATCATTAATTTTTTTTGGTCATGTGTTGTATTGATTCTGGATCTGATATTTGTGCATATTTACCTCAAGAGATTATTTCTTGTACAAAACAACCAAGACTTTTAGCTTCCAGCAAAACATCTGATGGTGTTCTAGTCTTCATCCTTTATTTAAGCAGGATTTAAACTCCTTGAGATTAGAAATCTATTTTACAAGAGTATCCTGTTGTTGAGATGCACATCCTTAAACCAACAGCTGTTGACCAGAGAACAGAGATGTGTCCACAATAAAAATTGCACAATTACATACCACACAAGCATTTGGCATGGGTTCTGAGGGCGTCTGCCTGCTGAATCATTTACAGGAAACTGCCCTACTGCACTGTCTTAGGAAACCCACAAGGCTGCATGTTCAGTTATTCCTGTAAAGATACCATATTTACCTAAATGCTCAATAAATTCTGCCTTTCATATCCTCCTACTCCCTCCTCTCATATCTTGTGGTGACAAACAACCTCTGGATTTACTCACCCTGCCCACTCAAAAGTGAACTATGGCGTGGGTGGTTAATATATGTCTCTTTCTTAATCAAAAGAGTCAAGCTTCAGAGCCTGGTTTAATCTCTGGAAGGCCATCGCTAAGTCTCACATCAAAGCACAGGATGAAGGAGATGAGTTAAGACAAGACGGGTGGATGCATCTCCCACTTTGTTTCAGTTGAAACGTGTCTACATATCTACATACAAGTATGGTACACCCATGGACATCACAGCTTTGGAAAGATAAGCTGAAATCAATGGAGTGAATATAAGCAAAAGTTTAAAGAAATCCAATAAAAATTGAAAAGTGAAGCGAGGACAAATCCTTAGAACCTTCTGAAAAACATCCGGGTTAAAATCAATTAATTTAAAAAAAACAAACTTTTGAATTATGGAGCATTTGAACATCATTCTAGATTCTGTTTCACAAGTTATAAAAATCTGCAGGAATGCTTTGAAATTCAAAATTCCAACTTGAAACGTTCTTTTTAAAATCGTATAAGTTGCTGCAGAGTTTAAATGAATGAAATTCTTCACATACATCATTATTAAGTTTTATATGTATTAGAATGACTGGCAAAAGTATTAAACCTTTTTCATGTCATAGTTGCCTTTTTTTTCTTTTAATGGACTTTTTATGATGGAGGAACTCAAAGCGGTGCAGTATGACGCCACTTGGCTCTATTAAAGTAGCCAGTGAAGTGGCATGGCATGGACAACGCAGTTGTTGAAAGAAAGCTATAAAACTTCCTGCTTGAAAATGTGCAACCCTTCAATTAGGGGACACAGAGAAAATATGGAGGAGGTGCTCTGGTCTCATGAGACCACATGAAATTCTTTGTGTGGTGGGAGAATGCTTTACTTAGTAGAGGTGACAACAGAGGTATTTCCTATTTTTACTTTCATTATGAAATGAAAGTACTAGTGTGACAGAACATTTAATCATTTATTTTCAAATGGGGAAAAAAAAATACGAGTTATACTTTTGGACCCAGTGCAAGAATTTAATCAACTAATCAATAAGATTCATATTTAATCTTCATCTAAAATTCTTGGCTTGTCTGAAGAGGTTTCAGATCTCAACATTGCACTAATGCAGCACCATATAATGCACTAATGAAATTTGAATCATCTCAGATAATACCCTTGTCTCTGTACTTGTCCTTTTAGATGCAGCTGTTCACAATATGGAATGTAAACAGCTTCAACCAGTGTGGCGGTGACTCAGGGCTAAATCGTGTGACCCGTGTACGGACACCTCAGTCCCCTATACGGCCGAGATCCCGGCCTGTCCTGCCCTTCTCTCAAACCCACTTTCCTGGCAACTGACTGTCAAATAAAGGCTGCAAAAAATCCATAAATAAAAACATAAACAATAAAAAGCTTGCACATGCAACACTCAACAGTTTCATAATGTTAATGATTAATCTTTGTTTTGGACCAGAGTTAGTTATGAAGTACCACAGGGTTCAGTGCTTTAGGGGTGGTGTCTTTACTTGTCTTTGCTTCAGCTTGGCAAAGTTACCAGACAGTATGAGATAAATATTCTAGTGATGCTCAGCTATACTTATTGATAAGACAAGATAAAACCAACTAGTTAATAAAACAAAAGCCTTTTTCCAGGACATAAAAGCTTCTTTATTTTCTGCTTTGAAACTCAGACAAGACAGGTTTCCCTCTTTGGACAACAGTATCCAAAGAACAAACTGATTAGTCAGTAATTTACTCTGGATGACATTCGCCTCCAGCCTTAAAACATCCTCCATGTTATTTTCAATGACTTAATCCAATTAGTAAAGCTTCTTCATATGACTTTTACCAATAGGCACAATAAACTGATTTTGACTGCAGTCAAATTCAAAGCAGAATCAAACTGTGATCTGTGCAACTAAATTTGAATCACTACAATAAAATCACATTGGTCTGATCTCACTATACAGCATATAAGTTCAGTTTTTTAGAACTGCATTGTGATGACATTTGTCATGAATTTACAGAATTGTCTTAATTAAATTGTGGTTGTGAGTCCTATTGCAAAGTAGTGAAATCTAAAAGTCACATGTTGGTTTTGTAGTTTATTTTCAGCAGGATGTGACGAGTTGGACTGGATTTTTGCTCTGCAGTTGTTTCATATGGAAAGTACTGTGCTTCAGGATTCTCCATAAAACTCTAAAATTGCTAAATCCGAATCCTTCTTAAATTTTAATCCTTCTAAAATCAGTACACGGAAGGATGATCTTGCCACACATTCTTTAAAATGTTTCTTTAAAAGTTACAGAAGAAAAAAACAAGGCAACAACAATCTCTGAGATGCCTACATCAGAAACGCATCCTTCTTAGACCTTCTCGTTCTGTTTCACCCTGTGGCATCATTGTCACCACAAGAAGCCAAATACAGCTCAAAGTTATCATTACAGGCTTCCCAGATGAATGCTTGACTGGCTCCCCGTGTCTATTCTGGCTCTGTCGGGGTAAAGTGGGTTCACGGTGGTTCTTACAGCTGACACTGGGTGACAAACATTCATGTAGGGTGTAATTCTTGCGGTTGTGTCCTTAGCCCCAATGAGGCATGGGTGGGGTGCTACTTACTAAAACCAAACCGAGTTTTTCTCCCCTGAATGGTGCCAAGCACCCGCAGAGAAGAAGCATGTCTGAGCTAAATTCCAGCCTCATCCTGTACCAGATGTAAATTCCTCAGGGGTTTGGTTTGGGATCTGTTCCATAATGGCGGCTGACTTGCTTCGCTCATATTGATAGCTGTGAGATCATTTCCAGCAGGAGGACGTAAAGGCATTTCTGGGGTTTATCATAAGACCAAGTACATCTTTCCAGCTTAAGCTCATGCTTTATTTTCAAGTTTGGCCTGTCAGTGATAACAATGTGTTGTTTTATGAAAGTCTTTTAAATCTCCGAGCAGAAAACTGCATATTGTGTATTCTGATAATGAGCTGTCTCTGATTTAAAACTTCAGTTTAGTTTATAGGGCTTTTTATGTGCTCGCCCAACAAGAACTAGTGCAGGACGGTAAGGAGAAGGTAAAATTCTACAATTTTTTTTGACGAATTAAAAACCACAATTATGTGGCATGCATTTGTATTTAGATGTTCTAACCTTGACACTACTAAATTAAATCCAGTGCAGTCAACTCTGGAGAAAAGCAGTGGGAGGAAGCTTGATTTGGATCGTTGAGCCTGGAAGTTGGCGTGTTTTTTGGTGTGATTTTTAGTGAAACAAACTGTATTCAGGGATCTTCACTCGCCGGGTTCTCAGGTTAGTAACTGAAATAATAAGTGTAACATGTGGAACCTAGGTGTACTTTTAGTTTACACCAGGGGGAAATATTGATAAGAGCTCTGCCTTTGTGAAACAGAAACAGTTTCTGGAGTTTATTGCTCTAATCTTTTCTTCTCCCCCCCCCCAACCTCACCAAGAAAACTACAAGCGACACTAAAGCAAAATGTGCTGTCCCATCTCGAGTGCATGGTTGCTAAAATTTGGTCAAGTCTGAGGACGGGGGGTCATTAAGATTTTCGGCTTTGCTCACTGAGATGGAGCAGAGCTTATGTCATCTTCAATGTAAATGTAGATATTAGCTATTTTGTTTGAATTGTCTTGTCTTTAGATTTACAAATGTTTTAAAACATTTTAAAACATTTGTAAATCTTTTAAAACAGACATACCGTCAAAAGATTTTTAACTGAGAAGCCCTACATTGTGTTGGTCTGTCATATAAAGTCCAGTTGAACATTTTGTTTGCCATGTGACAAAATGTGGAACCTTGAAGAGCATGAACACACACATACAGATTACTGCATGAGTGTATTTTAACAGAACAGAATGTATGCTCAAGTGCAGTCTATGCTGAGGCAAACAAATCAAGAAGCTGCTCTTTTTTATGGTTTTGTAAAAAAAAAAAAGACATCCTTTTTATAGGCTGAAAAGTCCAGACAGACTTTTGTTTCCCCAGGGAAACAAAAGTCCCCTGGACTTTTGTTTCCCTGGGGAAACAAATTTGAAAAATGTTGCAGCAGGAATATTAGTTTTGTTTTTCCTACAAGGGTGATTCAGACTGTTCTATGTAAAGTACTGAAATAACATGGATAAAGAACAGCTACAGGGGCTTGAATATTACTCTGATAATATCTCTTCCTGTGTTAGCTGAAATTAGATAAGAAGGAGCTGTTTCAGTTCTGGGAACACTCTAACCTTCTGGCCTTTTTGTGCTGGATTTTAATGTAATCACTTTAAGCAGCAATTAATTATTTTAGATCACAGTGTGACTTTGTTTCCTGTTAAGAAGGATTGATTACATTAAACAAACAACTGGAAAAGTCACATAAATAAAAATATTGTTTTAAAGAGCACATTGTAAAACTAAAGGTCACTCATGACCATGTTGTAAAAAAAAAAAAAAATAAAATAAAAACCAACATGAACGTTCCAGTATTAGGAATCTAAAAACCTGGAATTAAACCCAACCACCATAAATGTGTGTTTGCTGTTTTTGACGAAAATCCAACAACTAAAAAAAGGCAGAAAAACATTTCTAATTCCACATGTCTGTGAGAAAGGAGGATTAGCAGAATGATCCTCCTTGAAAGCTGCAGATGAATGCCATATGCATCTCTGGCATCAGCAGACACTTGGGAACTTCAGCTGCTCGTCCAGATTGATTTTTCTGCTCTCCGTGCCATTGCACTTGGGCACATGGGAGGTGGGCTTTGCACCAGATGGTAGCCCTTTCACAGGTTGACAAAGGTTGCCCACCTTACTGTGTGGAAACACTTTCTGTGGTGACTACAGATGGTTAACTGCATGTCCCTCAGGAAGTGGCAATTTCCAAGCAGCTGGGAAGGAATTGCCCCACAGAGGGTGAGCTGATGACTCTCCTTTCCCCCATATTTCTATATAACATATTTCTCTGTTTTTATTTTTGCTTTAAAAATACCATGATGATTTTGATTCCTTTACACGTCATACACTCAAATGTTTTGATTTCCTGGCTGTCAAATAAGAAGATATTTTGTCTTTAAAGTCCTCAATGAAATGTTATTCAGTCCTGCACTGGGCTATCTCTTAGATATTTGACCTTCTCCTTGACCTCCTTTGGCTGGACGCCATCTTATCAAGGCCTAGTGTCGGTGCTTTTGGGTTCATCAGGGACTTCCTCCAACTAAGTCTTTGCTCCCTGCATTCTTTGGTGAACGCATGACTGAGATGGAGGTCTAGCTCAGCTTTCAGGAAGATAAGCTCCCTTTGGAGTTTCTGCTTAAGTTGTTTTGCAAGCTTAAATTTGTTTTCAGAAACAGGCAGGTCGCTTCCTGGCCTTCTCTCTCAAGTGGCTCTCAAGTCTCTTCACGGCCGTGGGCTCCATGGAGTGCTTGCGACTCAGCCACCACTTCTAAGCTGTTCCTTCTCTTTTCTTTTTTTCCCACTTAATGCAAAAACAGTGCAAGTGATTCAGTCTCACTTCTAATTAAGTCATAATTCTATCAGCAACATCTTGCTTCAAAGGATCACATTATACTGTGAATCTGGTTTCAGAGAATATTATTTGTTAAGCTTTTGTCACTTCCATTCATCCATCTCCTGTCCTCCACACTTTTATTCCAAGCCACTGGTCCATGTGGAGCAGGAAGGGGATTAAACCTGGAAAGAGATCATTTCACCTGACCACCCTCTGTATTTACATGCACTCTGAGCTGTAAATATTTTTATGATAAAATTAAAAGTTAATACCTCCACCAGAAAACGCGTGTCAGCATTGGCTGCTTGCAGCAGGTGAAAATTTACTGGCAAATCTGTGGCAGTTTTCTCACTGTTATGGTCAGATATGGATTGAATTTGGCAACAACATGACCCGGTTTAGTGTTCAGAGCTCCCAGCTGTGTTTATTGTTCCCACACACTTGCATGCATCATCCTTCCCTCTCTCTCTTTCACACAAACACTTATAAACAGCTCACTAGCTTACAGTGAAGGCACTTTGTGTGACTGTAATAGTTTATTATTTTTTCTCTGAATATGTCCTGGGGTGAACTCAGTCGTCGAGCTACCTGGCCTTCCAGCGCCTCCAGGAAGAGCTTCACCCTCTGCTGTACTGTTCAGGTTAAACCTGGGCTATTTATCAGTTCTATTTATGAATGCTGACAATGACACAACAAGGAGTCTGCTTACGCATAAACCCATGAAATGGCGCAGTATTCTTGGCCAAGTGATCATTTTAACTTATAGGAATTTGCGAAAAATATTTTGACTCAAAATGGAAGTAGCAAGAGAAACTGGAATTGGAGGGGTTCTACAAATACAGTATTAAATAACGGAGCTCTAACTCTGAATGGCACTCGGCGCTGAAGCCAAATCAGAAAACTGTTTGATTTGGAATCCCCTAAAAAGAAAGGCCATGAAGTAATTATTCCATGGCAAAGAAGGAATGTTTTACTCCTACAATTTAATTTCCTGGCTTCTAGTTTAGTATGCTGGCTGCATACTCATGTTACAGCCGTTGCTACAGCTCTGGTCTGGTCTTAAAGCTATACGAGAGGAGACTATATGTGCTTTTTGAGAGCGTGAGTCTGTTGGGGGTGGGGGGGTCAGGCAGGCTCTGCAGTCGAATGCCGCAGCTGCATCCCTGGAATTTCATTCCCTCTGTGTAGATGTCTATTAGATCTCATCAAAAAAGAAAAAGAAAAAACTAAGATATCATTGGAGTGGCTGTGAATGGTGTGAGGCTTGGGACATTAAAATAAGAGAGTGCCAATAATCAGGTATTTTCACACATCTTTTCCTCATCTCTCAAATTAAAATCGCCGTTAACTTAGCAATCCAGCAACCACCTGGATCCTGTTTAAACTTTTTGCAGCCAACTACAAATATTTCTAATAAAAGCCAGCTAGAAGGAGGCCTTGTAAATTGTTCAGTTTGGCTGCTTCCTATCCTAAAAGACTCATTTCATCACCGATAAGCATCACACTCTGCTGAGGTTGCATAAACTGTGGGTGTTTTAACAGGAAGCTGATTTATGATGTCCTGTACGTATTTTTTTTTCTTTCTTTTTCTCTTCCAAGTATGTAGCTTTAGTGTAAACACCCTGACACTGCACAAGCTGGTTGCAAGCAAGGCAGATGGTTTCCAACTCCAAGGGAGTTCTGTTTTTACATTCCCCTGTCACTGGGAGAGCTAAAGAATCCATGGGCAAGGGAGTAATCACTCATAGTTGTTTTATTTTCATGCTGCAATGATTCAGCTTTCATACTCAATCACTAATGTATTAGTTGTCTGTATTGCTAATTAATAAGGGAAGTCTATATCTAAAGAATAAAGGACATGTCATTAGATTTACAAGTTTTGATTTTGAACTGCATGGCAGCTTGTAGCTTAACTTGGGTATCAGACATCAAACGATGACCTCCTGAGATGAAAATGAAAACGTTAGGCCTCTGGCTCAAATGTGAGATCCTACATTGAAGATTTATGTGGCAATTTGGTTACTAATATTTGAGTAATAAGTTGATGACGAGCAAAGTCTGTAATTCATCACAGTTGAGAGAGACAGCTTAGAAAAACAGAAATTCTGACTGCATTTAGAAAGATGTGACATTTTTAACAGCATTATGTGAACAAAGAGTTTGTTGATCACTTTTTCTGACCACTGTTCCACTTTTCTCTGCTGATAACATTCTGGAGTCAAAGTGACTCTTCCCAAATGAAGACCCATCTAAGCTTGTTAGCATGGGAGAGGCAAATGACCGGCAGACCTGGCTGCTGACCAGATGGATGCCTCTGCTCCAGTGCTGTTGACTTAGTCAGCCATGAGTCAACAGTTCCCAACAGAGGGGGACAGCAGGAACGGAGCTGCAGAGGAGAGGAAGTGCGGTGGTGTTGAGTGATTTTGTGGAGCCTAAGCTTCTGGGATGGGGAGGGGGGCAAACAGGAAGCAGATTCCTGAATGATTCAGAGGGTCAAAACATAGCGGTATGTAGCCACCAGTGTGGGTGGCTGTAATTAAACTGCTTTTAGCTTGTTGGTGACACTATTTCGTTGGTGTTTACGAGTACATTTGTGGCTTCTATTTATTTTATTCACACTCTGAATGTTGCTGCATTTAAGCATCTGATATGTATCTATTTAATCATCTCATCGTTTTGTCTTATACAGCTTGGTTGGCATGTTTTAGACAGTATTGTTATTCTTTCACATATGCACAGAAAGCAAAAAGCCACCACTTCACTCACCTTTAACATCCGTGGCCTCGTCTAATTTGACCTGTTGGATCCTGTCCTCAGAATGTGCTGCGAAGGCAACCTGCCCTCTGATTTTCAGAACACTCACTTCCAACCTGGCTCAGGTCCACACTCTCCATCAGCAGCTGCGGAGCTGTGTGATTATCTCGATTACACTCCTCCAGCACACTCCTGTGGGCTCAACTTTAATAAGAGGGAGCGCAAAAGAGTAATGACTCTGACTTAAATCTAGATTTAAGGTTGATTTTTTTTTTTTTTTTTTTTTTTACCAATCTAGAACTGTTAACTCTACAGCCGTGGTATCATTATAATCATAGCATCTTTATCCACTGTAGCTCGATCACTGTGGGAAAGTCCTGAATAGAAGCAGATTGTTTGTTGACATCTTGTGTTTGCCAGTTGCAATGTCAGTAGCTTTTAAAACTGGCGTCTCTGAAGGGCTCACAATTGCCAGCGGTTATACCATTAAACTGCTCCTCACCACATTTCTACTTTGTGTTTCGCTTCAGATTGTTCTAAAGGCTCACAAATACCAGTGAGCGCTTGTAATTTTTTTTATTGCTGTCAAACAGCTTGAGCTCCAATATACTAAGAAAGTTAGCAGTGTGTTCATCCATTGGGAATGCTAAGCTACTAATCCTCCCAGTCACCGTCTTGTCCATAGCACACCACACATTACAGTTTTAAGCAAGACATGAAGACATGTTCATTTTATTCTTAATCATGCCACAGATTCACCTAAAAAATATCTTAGGCAAAAAAAACACACACAAAAAAACGGTGATTTTTCTTTCCAAACGAAGCCTTCAAAAAACTTGAAGTTTTAGTTTATCTGAGATATTTAGTTGCAATGTCAGTGCTTCACATCTGTATTGTAGTTGACCAATTTCCATTTCCTGATCCCACAGTTTTTCAGTTGTTTGCTGATTAAGCTTTGGGGATTGGGCTGAATCTGGATCCCAGATGTTAATAACTGGTGTGTTTGGAGTTGATATCTCTTTGAATTGGCTGAGTCGCAATCCATTGTCATTGGTATAAATTCGAATGTGTCCAAACTGGTTCATGTGATAAATTGCCTTGACATAATAGGAACATCTACATATCATAATTGTCAAGTCATTGTGATTCAGTGTGCAGCTTGCATTCAGCTTTTGGAGTTTTTTTATGATGAGCTGTTTAGACGTGATTATTTGATCGTCCAAGAGCGGATCACTGCGCAAGTCTTTGTGATTTTGGTTATTCTTTGATCCATTCATTCAATAGTTGCACTATAACCTGCGTTTACTAAATGTTAATGAGAACTGAGTGGGAAAGATTTGTTTTTCTCCATGATAGTCCTGCAGAAGTTTGTTACTCGCTGGTAAATTAGCTTTAAAATTTTAATTCGAGCATCTTGAGTATCGGACTAGTTCTATTTCTACAAAACAAATACCTAATCTGTAGAAAATTGGTTAAATGTGATCAACATAAAAGTTAAACCATGACAATTATTTTAGTTTTTTTTTTTAATCGTAATGGGCAGGTCACTAAAGTCACATCAGACTTTCCAAGTTTCCCTGTTGACTGCGGGCTAGAAACACTTAAGACGGCTTGTAAGTGCAGTTTTGCAAGATGACTGAACTCGTTTATGTGTAAGCCAAGTGGTACCTCTGAGAAGCCCTGAAGCCAACCCAACTGCTCATTGTAGGCTGCATGTGTGGTGCTGCAAAACCTCCTGGTGTATGTGAATCAGGGTTTGAGAAGGCGGGAAAAAAATGTGTTGTTGTTTCAGACTTGTCTTAGTCTTGTCATAGAAAGATTTACTATGTATTTACACATTCCAATACAATTTATTAATTAAGACATCAGTGATCCACCATTTTTTAATTGAATTCCTCTTCTCTGAATCAGACCAAGTTTGCCTAAAAATATTTGCTAGTTATCTGTGGAGTCTACATTATTTTCCAATCTTACTAAACAGATTGACATAAAAAAAAGCAACTCTTTGACGACCAGAACATTTTTGGTGCTCTTCTTGATGGCAGTTCATATCGATCCGCAGTGTCATGTGGGCTGATGTCATACAAACTGCTTTCTTCATACAAAAACAAAACACGTTCAATGGGAACATGTTGAATGGAAATGCGGTTAGTGTCAGTTGACTGCTAATCTTTGCAGTTCCATATTTATGTTTGAGTGAATGACTGACAACATAACTGGCTCCAGCTCGCCCCAGTATTGATGCCGTAGTGAAACCATAATAACTACCCTTACTGTTTTTAGTGTCAGCCTCAAGCTCAAACTGTAAGTGTTGGCGACTGTGGCCATGCCTCATAATATTTTCTGCTGCTCTATAAAAACGGCTGTAAACGCTTTCCTGCCTTTGCAGTTCAACGCTGTGTGATGTCCAACAAAGTTTCTCAAAGAAAAAAACAAAAACATAACGTATGGATGACAAATCTCTGACTTTCAATCTTGCTTAACTAAAGTACCTTTGTAACAATTTTAGTTCTCTTGTTTCCTACAGTCTATACATGGAAGATTCTACTGAAACCGATGATCAGACTGAAAGCAATGTTTTGCTTTACTTCTGAAAATAGTAACCTGTGTTTCAGTGGCTGAGCCTCTCCAATCAAGATTTGTTTAAATTCCTAAAAGAACCACAAACACAGTGCAGCATTGTTCTTATTTATTTTGGGATATATACTTAGCATCTTTTACAGTTTGCTACAGAAGAAGGCCATCATTATTTCTCTTGCACAAACAGGCTTGGAGTTTTGGTGACTATATAGTCTTTGCTGCAGGCAGGGGAGGGCAATGTGGGAATAAATAATTAGATTTTGCTTCAGCAGGGCCTTTTTTCTTTTTAAATGATGCTTTTCTCTTATTGCTACTGCAGTCTCACATAGTGTTAATGGGACTGGCTGCTAATAAACCCGTTGTTTGGATCTAATCTGAATCCCCCAAAGGAATCCACTGCCGGGCTTTGCCCCCTACATCCTGTGTATCCAGAACTGTAGGATTGTTGGAGGATCATGATCTGTCACATAGTTTCCATCTGTTGGACGCACACCAAAAGCTATTTTTACATTTGCAAAGGAAGAAGGATTTCCAGCATGCATTTCCAATGCTGCTGTTCAGATGTGAACATCCCTACAAAATGGAGCTGTATATAAGGGAAGTTTCAGAGCACTTTGATTTATTTTTAAACTGTTGGAATTCATTCTTTATATTTACTCAGGCTGCTTTATATATATCTAAAAATACCAGTGCTGATGAGAAAGAAAATAAAACATAAAATTTAACCTTTTGAACCGAAGACTGACTTAGACATCCTAAACAAACTAGGCAGCTGGTTTTAATCGTTTTTTTTTAGCGGCTCAGGTTGAAAAAATGTGGGGGTTTTACTGCAGGTGATGTGCTTAAATCCTCATTATTAAACTCAGAGGAGGGAGTTGGATAGATGGAGTGGAGGTCAGAGACAGCTATGTAACTAAGGAGGTAGAGAATGTCATGTAAAATAGCCAAGGTGTTGAGGTATTTGTTATCTCACCCCCAAACTTTGGAAGCAGTGACCTCCTCCACACACTCTGTCTCCGTCAGCCCCTCTGTCATGGGTGACAGAGAGTAGAGAAGGTCAGGGGTGAGGGTAGACACTGGGGGCCTTCTGCTAACACTGGTGTCACTGTCGTTTGCATGGATGGATTGCCTCAGTACAATCACTTACAGCTTCCTGTCTCAGACCCCCTACTGGAAACTAAACAGGCCTTTCCATCAATCTCTTTTAATCCAGAACTGCAGGACGTGATGTGTAAGAAGGCTTTCACGTTTTCATTAAAGTCTAGATATCCATAATGGTAACACTTTATTTGAAGCTGGGTGAAGACTGTAACGACACCATCATAAACATGACATAACACCTGTCATGAACATGAATAAGCCTTCATGAATTGTTGTCATAAAGTGTCATTCGGTAAATTATGACACTATAAATACAAAGTTGAGATTATTCAAAATGTCTTTGTGTATGACAACTTGACATTAACCAAGAAATCATTACTGTTTAAACTTTACCATGAACTTAAATAATTTTTAAAGTGAAATCAGTAATACTTTTATAACAAATTTATATCAAATTATAGCAAATATATTATGACATTCACCCCCCTTCTAAAAAAGTGTTACCTTAATATTGTTATGAGCAGAGCAAGGCTTTTGCTTTGTAATTCATTTTTATTCAGAATTTATTTCATTTTTGATTTTGCTGTCTATGATTGCTACATTATAAGTTATACATGCAGAACTTAAGCACAGTAAGGTAAAGTAATTTTATTTATATAGCACAATTTCAGCAACAAGGCAATTTAGTAGTTTTGTTTGAGATGCAAATTATATAACTTTGGTTCTCCGTAACAAATAGATCAACAAATTTAAGCTATCAGTTTGCACTATAAAGAAAATGTCCATTTGTGTCTTAAACATTTTTTAAAGCATTTTTATATCATAGGATTGCTGTTTAACCAATTGCCTCTTTTACAAAACACTGGTCATAAATCCACAACGACCAGAGCCCCTTTTAAGGTCCCTCTAGTAGTTTATGGAACCCCAATCATGCCAGTCATATCCCACACAGTAGTTCTTTCATAAATGAAGCCAGCAGTGTGCAGTCAAAGGAAACCTGCAGTAGACACAGTGGGGTTGATTGTTGAGATTAACATGCGTGTCTTTTTTTCTAAACTGTAAAACACACTAGTGGCTGATGATTCGCTCATCAGTTATGTTGTATTTTCAAGCATCAACTATTATAGAATCAAAGCTTCACTCAAGGCCTTTGATCTGTTCTGCCACTTGTCACCACAACCCACAAGAATTCATGTGCGTGATTGTCCTGGATTATTTTTGCCAGCCAACTGTTTTACTCAGATCTTCCACCATCGCTCCACCACATCCTGGAGTGAAAAAGCCTGAGCTGAGTCAAGTTGAGTTCCTCAGAAGTGTGTTCAGGAGTTGCACTTACAACTCCCAAATAAGGCATGAACTTTGCAAGAGCATCAAGAACCCAGACATGGAAAACTTATCTATTGATCAATAGATGAATACATAGTTCATATTTGCATTTCTGTATTTGGGTCCTCTGCTAAATTACCTACATTTTTACATCTTCACATGGGTAGAAGTTATTGGCTGCTCCATTAAAAAAAAAAAAAGAATTGTATCATGGGAGTTTTGATTCATCTTTCTTTCGTGCAGGCATGTTTCTGCACAATCCTTCCTGATTCATTCCCAACCCAGCAGAGGTGAGTGATCCCTCTAAATATTTGTCCTTTTGGAACTGAGCTTGGATGCTGGGATTGGAGGTTGTGGTGATTCAACCTTTTTCTGAGCTAAAAGAAAATACTTTTTTTGGCTTCTTATCTGTCTCGTGTCTACTGTTCAAACATTCTTTGAAAGTTAGAGGGATTTTGCAGTCTGTCACAAAGTGTTTATTTTTATATTTGATTCCATTTTAAGCTACTTCAGAAAATCTTTGAAAAGAAACAAGAACTAAGTTGACATTACCACGGTCTAACATTTTAGATGGGTGAGAGTACAAGGCTCTGCTTATTCATAGTCTTTAGCAAATGTATTCATACACAAAAGGGTTTTGCATTTTGCCACCACTAATTTCATAGTATTTTGAAAGAATGTACTCTTATAGACAATAAAAGGTAGCACACAATTGTGAAATGAAAAGAATGGCTATGTGGCACTAGTTGATTTGCAGTTTTGCTGCTCTTTCTATTCTCAAAAGATGGACTGAACATTTCTCTATAAGATGCTTAAAGTTTGGGATATTGCTTCATAATTTAAAGATGGGCTTTCTTCTGCTGCACGGTTACACACTAAATTGGGTTGATCACAAAATACATGTACAATATGTTTGTACTATTATATATAACTTGCTCCATCACTTGTTTATTTTCTTATCATATCTCCTGTTAAAGAAAACATCGCCAACGATGTTATCATGTCAATATTCTTGCATACTGAAATTATGCTTAGATAGTCATAACCTGGACATAAGTTTCAGATAATTCATCAAAGTTAAACAAAATTGTAGCTGGAATCAAGGACTTGGATTTTAAGGGAGTTTTTACCTCAAAATAAAAGTAGGTTGAGGATTTTATTTATTTATTACTGCTTTGAGGATTTGGTTTATCTCCAATGATTTGTTTGGTTGTGCACTTACAACTTACAACAACATTCTCAGCCCCTTGAGTATAGCCAGATAGTTTGCTTACATTTATCTAAACTAATGATTGTTACTCTTATGGACAATCCATCCTGGATAATCTTATCTTTGTGTATATAAGTACTTTTGTGTTTTCTTGCGTACTCTTCTGCAAATGTAAAAATATTTAGGTCTGGAGTAGAATACCTCAGCAGGAGGGAGATCAGAGTTATGATCCCAAACCAAACGCCACGCACAGGAGCCCCTCGCTTCCAGATCCCATCTGCCCCATTAAAGTTACTTCTGCTTTCAGAGGCCTCCAGTGCACATTATATGAGGGTGAGTGGGAGGCAGAGAGGCCAAACACAGAGACATGCGTTTTCATGCTGTGGAAAGAAGGTGTGCGAAGAACATGAGAACACCGACCTGGATTGCATTCATCTACTGGAGATTTAATGAGCAGTTTGTGAATGCCAGAGAGATTGTACACTGTCAGGCTGGATGATTAGCTGCATTAACCCTTGTGTTATCATGTCAATATTCTTGCAAGCCAGATTTGCTGTAATATAAGAGAGAAGGATGTACAGTACATTATGAAAAACAGTCTTCTGCTTTCATGGTACATTTGAATTATGGTAATCTTGCAGGCTGCAGAAAACAAACCTGCAGGTATGTCTTTCTTATCTCAGATCTCAGTTCAGTTTTTGCTTTGTGTTAGCAGGCCAAGCCTCGACTTTCATCAGGTGTCCATTTACTGTTTATTCGCACAACATCCTTACAATCGAAACCACCAACAAAAGCTCTGCATGGCAACCTTTAGAAAACAACTGGGCGAGGCGTCTTGCATGAAACTCAAACTGCAAACACTAATCCATGCGAAAGTCTGTAATTTGTATTATTATGGAATTTGTTTGGCCTGCAATGCTCCACTTCATCCCAGCAGTGAGCTCTGAGGACGAGTGGCATCTTGTTTAAATCTCGCCACCAGCTCTGGATTTACACACCTCACTTCTTCTTTTACCCTTTTCTCACCTGCAGGCGGACCCTCCCCAGTCTGCCTGAACGTATCCCAGCCTGTCCCCGCCTCTGCAACAGGCTCTCGTCTAGTTACACGCTTTGGTTTGTCATCACATAATCCAGGAAAACGTGTCTTGAAAGTCACAGGTGCCCTGTAATTAGACTTCTCTCATTTCTCTTTTATTCTTGATTTTTTTCCTCCTTCCCCTGTCATTTGTGCCCTTCTCTTACTGCGCTTCCCCCTAATGTTTTACCCCATTCGCTAACTTATTCCTCAAACAGGGGGATGCAAATCAGCCCCAGGGGTGAGCAGATGTCTGCCAGCCAGTCAGAGATGCAAGCAGGAATATGACCACTGTAGAAACACATGGGAAGATTTAAACCCTGGCATGAGGGAGCCTCTACAACTCTTAATCAATGAACCTACCAGAATGGCTTAGGTTTTCAGTGTCTTGCAAAACGTATGTGATACACCAGTGCAAATTATTTTGCGTCTCGGAAGTGGAAGAAAGACATTGAAACATGCTTAGGTGCTTAGACCCTTTAACCTAAAACTTTTGAATGCATCCCTTCTCCAACACATCTGAATGAAATGAATGGTTAATGACCAAGGCTTTGGAAAACTAAGGAGGTAAATTTGATTCAGGTGTGTTGGAGCAGGGACACATCCGAATGTTCCAGGATTTTGGCACTGGAGGAGTTGGAAATACTTTTAAAATGCTATGTGTGAAAACAATTGCATTACGCATCACTCTAAACAAATTATCCCCATTGCAACTCATGGAGGTGGAGGAATCATCAACCATTTAGAAGAAAGCAACGTACATATGTTAGATTGCTCTGCATACAGTCTGACTGGTCTTGAGCTATTTGGCAAAAGAAAAAAATGGGAAAAATGTGGAAGAAATATGTCCCCCTGCTGGTGGTTCTACAAAGACTTTGGGAGACTGAATGTAAACGCCTGCCAAGCTGTTAAGATGCTTATTTTTTTCAGGAAAGTACTGAAAGCCATTTTTTTTCTTCCACTTCAAATTTATACTGCACCATGTTGCCACTGTCTGTTACATAAAATCCAAATAACGTGGTTTGTGTTTGAAATGTGACAAAAAATGTGAAAGGTTCAAGGAGCACTAATGCATTTGCAAGGCGCTGTACTCTGGCTCTAAGGTTTAAAAGAAGTGAGGGAGCAGCTGTAACCCAAGAGAAAAGTAGTGGGAGGAAACCTGATTTGGATTGATGAGCCTGAAAGCCCGCTGGGTGTGTATTTCAGTGTGATTTCAGCTAAACACACTATGTCCAGAGCTTTTCACTCCCTGGCTTCTCAGGTTAGCAACGGAGATAATGTTCCAACCTGCTGTGGAGTATTGATAAGAGCTCTGCTCCAAAAATGACCCTTTAGGAGAATAAAACCATCTCTGGAATTTATTACTCTCAGCTTTTCTTCCCCTTTTTTCCCAAGAAAACTACAAGCAACCATAATACAAAATGTCACCACGTTCTCTCAAGTGCATGGCTTTAATAAAATTTGGTCGGGACAGACGGCTTTACCCACTGAGATGAAACACAGCTGGCAAAATGTTGGTACTGAGACCATTTGCCAAGTGGCTGCTGCAAAATGAGATGCATTACATATGTCATGCACTTTACGGCATGGTCACCTCTTGTTTGGTCAGTCACTGATGAAATTTGTTGTGAAGACTGATATTTTTCTCTTATGTAGCTTGCAACTGTTTGCAATTAGGATGTCAACTCCAGCAGCACAGCAGCTGACATTTACAGTGATTACATGTTTATGCTGTTCCCAGAGACGCTGCTTTCACCAAAACTGTTCAGTCTTCTCATTAAAGCTGGCCTCTGTAGCAAAGGGAGATGGTGTGAGTTTTGCAAACTTTTGAAGTCCAAAATATGAATCATAAATTATATTGCAAGTATCACATGTCACAAAGTTCAATATTAAACCACATGTGTGTCTTTTCCCATGTGTACACTATTTAAAAAAAATGACAAAAAAAGAGCATGCAGAAAAAGTTTTGAAGTGGGGAAAAATACAGTCAGAGAATTTAAGACAACCCAACCAACCATTAAAAAGATCTGTCAGTTTCTTTAATGTGTTCCTCATCACCTCTACTAAACAATTTCCGACCAATTTGGACCTGGCTGAGGAGCCAGGAGATGAGATTCTTCATGAAAATGATTGAACACTATTGTGGCTATGGCATCGGATGAAGTGGGTCAGCAATCCTTTGTGTAGATTTGACCATGTCAGCACAGACGTACGTGTGGCTTTGTGGAACCTCTGGTCTTCCTTCCTCCTGCGGAAAGGATATTGGACCAGCAGACAAACACAAAGCACCACTCAAGGCAGCCAGAAGTCCAACAAACAGGGGCATAAGTGAAGGAAAGAGGCCACCAACGTTCAACTGCAGCACATGTTGCTTTGGATGTGGGTGTGTATGTCTAAGGTGCATTAGAATTGGGGTTGTGGCCGGGGTGTGATTCCATTGCTTGGGGACATCAGATCTGTCTCCCCAACCCCAAAGCCCTACATGTGATCTTTAAAATTGAGGTGCAGGACAGGACCAAACATGGCAGAGTTGGGACATTGCAAAATATGCCACCATTGCCTACAAGGAGGCCCATTGTCTCACATCCCAGGGCCCGCCTGAAAGTGTGGTGTTGCACATATTAGGAAGGGGTGAGTGGGTGCAAACATGCCGGCACAAGTCTTAGGGACCAGCATCCAACCAGCCTCTATTTATCCCACCTGTGGCTATACCAGTACAGCGCCAGCTGAGGCCCCAGCAAACCCCATAGATTGCCAGGAGATTGTCCTCATTCAAATTTATTTTTCAAGACTCTTTGAGACATTTTTTTTGTGATGTCTCTGAACAAGTACTTTTTATTCTGAACCTTCCTAATGACCTATGTCTATTTACAATCTAACATTTTAAGCTTACCAAGATATAAAATGTTTAGAGTATTTATTAGGCTGGTCACTGGTTCGGCTTTCACATCTTCAGACTGATAGCATTCCTCTGAACTTATCCCTCAAAGACTTTAACTTGACCTGGACTCACCTCTTAAATACTTGTGCATTGATAAGCACTTCCTTCTTAAAATTCTTAGGAATAAACATGTCCTTACCCCTCAGTAACTTGTGACTGGACTTGGATATGCCCCTCAATTTGTTTGTCACAATCTGGACTTGAAATCTCTGCTTTTCAGCAAAACTTATATTCAAAACCATTGTCAATTTTTTATTTAATTTAAATCAAGGCCCCCTTAATGTATTCATAGTTATGAGACCTTATCTATGTCTCTCAGCATTCCTCAATAGCTTTTTATTGCCTTGGACTATATAATGGTGCGTAACCTCGCAGCGTTTGTTTCATGCTTGTTGCACAGTTCTGCTTTTTCGAGGCTGTTTGTGAAGGAGTTATGAGAGTGTATTTGTCCAAATTAAACAAAGCCTTCAAACCTTTTCTTTTGAAAGTTACAAATGACCCAACTGTATTTATAACCTGACATTTTAAAGGGCTTGTTTATTTACCAAGACTCTATTTGTTATACTTCCAACTGGCTCAAGTTTGATATTTTCAAAAAAGAAGAGCAAAACTTGCTTGGTTCCAATAAGACATGTTGAGTAAAACATGCAAATAGTGTTTTTCCAAAATAGATTCACTTGTGCCCATTGGAACACGATCTTTTGGAAAATAAAAATAGAAGTACACAACACTACTTTCTTGTTTATGTTTTTTTTCATCCTTGTCACATTGGAGTCACCATGGAGAGACTTGGCTTATTTGCCTAAGGGTTGCCCTTTTTTCCTTAACAACAAAGGGAAAGCCCCCCTCACACCCACAAATCCACACCGCAACACACACACAGACCACAGTTTTCATCCCTCCCTTCTTCCTTGAGTTTGCCCTTTTTAGGCTGTTCCTCCTTTTTTTCCATGTGAAGGAGGGATAGTATGACAGATTTCCTGCTCCTTGCAGACCCAAGCCGGGAGAGAGAGAAAAACTCTGTTGCTCACTCAGTCTCCAAGTTTGAGAAAAAGTTACCACCTCTTCCCCAGACTCTGAACACGCACTCCAGGCGGAGACATACACACACACACACACACACGCTCACACACAAGTTGTTCGGGACAGCAGAAAGCGTGAAACAGCCAGGACTGCTTGTAAATGTGTTTGTGGAGGGAAAGAGGATTTGCAGTTCGTCTGAGGATCTCGGCGTGGACTGAACAACTTCGTCTGGGACGTTTTCCTCTCATCACCTACCAGTGAGTTTGACAGTTTGTTTCAGTGTGTATGTAGTACCATAGAAACCCCTGCGTAACTTACAATGCAGCCCTCTGTTAAAGTTTAAATGCTTCGCTGATTGTTAAAACTGGAGCTGTTATGGAGGCGCCTGGGTTGGAAAACTTCCTTATTCTTGAGAGAAAAAAAAAAAAAAAACTAAACCCTGTTCTACGATTGTTTCCACTTGGTAAGATCTGTAGAATATAAAAGAATTTCGGAGAGTTTTGGAAACAAAGACTCACTCAGCTTTTACATGTGATGCTCATAATAACAACCATATGTTGTCATAGATTAAACTACTGTTTTTGTCAAAACCAGGCATTATCTGAGCAGGATATCCATCCAAACAGAGCATCATTGTGTGGTCCTCCCTCATACGTGTGTTTTCCGTTCGCAATAAGTGAACCGGTGCAAAGAGAATATTGAAGCAGAGGGACAGGGGAGCCTGCTAATGGCTTTCCGGTGCAGCTGCACGTTATTTAATGACTGGTTTGTCGCTGTTTCGATGAAACAAAAACAATCTGTTGTGTAAATTCTCAGGTCCGGTTTCTTTGTCAGAGACAGGTTTTTAAAAGCAAGAGCTACACTTGTGCACCGCTTCATATGGTTCCAGTTCTCATTCAACTTCTATAATCTTCTACAAGTGTTCTTGCACAACATCAGCTGTCCATATGCTTCAGTCAGTTTTCATATCTCCTTCTGTCTGTGACGGATGCTTGTGGTTAGCACCTCCTGTCAGAGGAGACGGAGCAGGAAGGTGATGGGTGGAGGTGGGAGTGGGCCTCCTCTCTTCTGTGTCTAATCCAGTCAATCTGAACAGGCTGGCAGCACCTTAACTGCATCTCCTCTTCTCAATCTAATAGCCCCTCATTGAATGAGTGCTAAAGTCAGGTAAATAATACCTTCGAGCACAGACGCCTGAGGAGTGTTGACTTCTCTGTGACCTCTTTAGGCTGGTCAAGTTGGCAGACTTTTCTTTTACCCCAAGCCCCACAGTCTCATTTATCACCCGGCATGTCTTATCTGTCCAGAGTCTGGTTGTTAACGTATTTTATTTACCCCTGAGGTCAAAGGCTGTGATCTGATTTGACTCGCTTGTCTAAACTCCCATGGTGCCACCCTGTTTGGAAGGTGATTGCACAAAGTTTTCAGTCCAGTCTCAGTCGGGGTAAACTAAGAGAAAAGGGCACCTGAAGACAGCACTGCACAAAGACAAGAGATAAACACGACTTCCTGTTAAAGACGGGGTGAAAAGTGCGCTAAGGCTGTTTGTAATTGTCATTTCACAACAGCTCAAGTCAAGACAATTCAGTGTGGCAGATTAGGTTTATCACATATCAGTTTTGTAGCCACACTACTTCCAAAAGCTCTAGTCATGTGTAAGAGCAGTGGATCTATTTTGATTTTTTTTTTTTTATTTAAAGATATTGCTCAGTATTGTGAACTGAACTTAAACCTCCTAACTAAATTGCATTAGTATGTATTTTCCAATGAGCAGCTGAAATGCAGTAAAATTGGCTAAACGGAGCAGAAAGTCACACCACATCAGATGATCATCAGCAGATCTCTTAGACCCCTGGCTATTGTGAACATTCATCATCCAAATATTTCTTCAAAAACCATTTTTCATGTTTCTATTGCTGACTGTTCAAAGATGGTTTTATTAGCTGCTTTGTCCAACATGAAGTCAGAATTTTAAAAACTACATTATTTCTCAGTTTAATATATTTTTACACAATTCAATGATTGAATATACAAATGCATTCCTCCCATGATCATACTGAAGCATATAAAAATTACTTTAAAGCTTTTTTTCTGTCTTCTGTCACAACAACAAGCACTTCTCAAACTTCTTGCCTACATGTACATTTATTAAGATCCCCTATTTAGCTTCGACAAAATGTTTGACAAGTTAAACCCCAAACGTTGGCCTCAGCATTCATCACTGTTCTTGTCACTTATATGAACACTGACATGGTTAAGCCCAGACTTATTCAAATCCCTGACAGATTTAAAGTAATTCCTAAAATTTCAACATCTTTCTCCCGACATGCTAGTTTTGAAAAGGTCCAGCCAGAGTCCCGTTTGAATCGAACACAACACAAAAACGTTAAGGTTAAGGCTCCTGCTACTCTGGTTCATACTTAGCCTGCCATTTTGCCCCTTCTCGCGTCGGTACTTGTGCAAATTTGGTTGTTGCAAATCTAGAGTACAAAATAAACAACTTTGATTTGAAGTAAATTTAAAGTAACGTGACTCCAGTATATATTAATCAACTGGATGTTAGGAATACATTTTCACAGTCTCAGCTTTATCAAGTGACAAACAAAAAAAAACTTTACTGGGAATATCATCAAGACTTTATCAAACCTTTGTAACAAAATAGACCATGCTACATACTCATTTCAAATGCATAGATGACTGAAATACAAATTAAAAGGCTATAGCGCGATGTTTTGTCTGGATTATATAAACATCAAGATATTCTGATTCAATTGATCCGAATAATAAATGGCAGTGCTGGAGTTATCCTGTCTGCTAATAGTCGGTAGGCTCATTCAAAGCCGCTGACAAACAGGACTTTAAACCATGCTAGCAACCTTAACTACTTTATTTACACAAACACATTCCTGTCACAGTGACACTTGTTAAATCGACATTGCATCACATTTATTGGTAGTGTAAACCAATTTCTTTGGGCCAAGTCAAACAAAGGGTGAGCATGTGTTTTGAATGATAAAGCAATTGTGTGGATTCATAGATTTAACAAAAGACCTCATGTTTTTATGCTTCTGGATAGTTACCCAGATCAATCACAATAATGTGCTCAGAGCTGTAAATGTGTGAGGATACAAAGTAAGAGCAGATACAGATGTCTTTCAAGTATTAACATATATACATACGTAGTGATACCTGTAAATATTTATCTGCTCCAATTGGGCTTTGAAGCGATGTAAGCTTAATTCAGTGTCTTAATAAGGTGCGCATGGAGACAAAACATTGTATATCCTCTGGATTTACAAAGTGAAGCATTCAGACTCTACCTCACATCTGGAACACATCTGGATGACATTAACCACTTGCCCTAACCCCCCAGCTCAGTCCCCATCTCTATTACCCTCACATTACCTGCCTCAGCCGGCAAAACATGCTTCTCACAGGACCAGCGGTGCACTAGGGTACAACCTTCAGGATACAATGGGATTGAGTTCTTTGTTTTACTCTTAGCACACTGGCATTATATTAACAACAAAGCATTTGTTATTTTCATAGCCCAAACCAAGCTAAAGGTCTGGAGTCAAATAACAAATGTAAAAGAATCTCTGATTTGGTGGATTTTGTGTTTGCTCTTGGAAACGTTTGTGCCCTTCAAAGAAAAGCTTGTATTTATTTATTCATAAGTTTGTGTCAAATAAAATATATCACAAAGCAGAATACATATGCATGTGAAAAAAATTGACTATTTAAAAATTCAGTCCCACATAAACAAAAAGAAACCCCTATCTATTAAATGCAAATGTCCAGTACACATAAATGGAATGAAAATTGACTGACTTTAGTATTCTGACACTTTGCAATTGCAACTAGCAGCAGGCAAGAGCTAACATTGATATAATTTGTGTTTAAAATAAACAATTTCCTAGTCTGTTTTCCCTGATAAGTGATTTAAAACCTTTTATAACAAGTACTCAGTCATCAAAGCTTTAGCATACTTACAGGTCTTAAGCACAACATAGACTTTTTTTAAGTTTTGTATATATTCTTTTGTTTTCCCAAATGGATCATGGATCTTTGTGTTCTGTTCACACACTTTTTTAAAGATTTTATTGACACTTTGTTTATTAGTTATCAGAGAGGAAAGTGGGTTATGAGAAAGAAGGAAAAGCAAAGGTCATTGGGCCAGGAATCGAACCCATGACAGCCACATGGAGGACCAACTCCTCCATACATTGCTTACACTTTACCTCTGCACCACTGTCACACACAGGTTTTGTGTATATTCTGTGGGTAAAAAACTGTTTAGTATAACTTTTTTTAAGAAGTAAATTTTTTGAGTTAGAAAAATTAAGACAAAGTCTTAATCCAAGTCCTTATCCAAGTAGATATTCTGCAAGTTTTACACCAACTCTTAACGTAGAATTAAACAAGCCTGCCATTTATTTAAAGTGCATTGATAGACACCATAAAAAACCTATTTTAGAAGGATTTGCTAAAACAGCAAGACATGCCAGAGATCAGTTCCTTCTGGTCCTCCTCTTTATTTTTAGATTCACATCGCAAACCATAACACTTACCCAGGTAGAGGTGTGAAAACCACACTGTAATTATTCCAATTAACATGAGCTCATCAAACCTGCACTTGACCATAAGTGTGAGGTTTTTACATCAGATGACTGTTTTTTGAAGCCCACATTACTGACATGAAGGCAGACCCAGAGCTGTGTGTTAATCCCCCATGATGTAGTTTCTGATGAATGTTTACAGAAGATGCAAATCCACACACCAAACATCACTAATTGCTTGCTGTTTATTAAAAACAAAAAGGGATTTTCTTCTAAACACAAGACACTGAGAGTCAGGTGAGTAATAATAGTCTCCTGTCTGCTGAACTGTAATCTAGAAGAGCCGCTAAGGAACGGCAGTCATCTGCTGTCGTGTGTTCCACTGTGCAATGTTTCTGATGAATGCAGGCCAATTACAAATTATTTTCAGTGTTAGAACATTCCTCATGCCATATTTATTTATTAAAAAGTTAAAATTTTATGATACCATAATACTCTGAAAGACACATTTCTCTCCATTAGAAAAAATGTACATATTTCCACTATTTATCAACTTTCAGCAGAAAATACAAACACTTCTGTGATCAATCTGTCATGTAACGATGACAGATTGTGTCCAGGTCCAGTCCAGATTCAGCAGAGAATTTAAAATTGTACAGAATGGTGGGGCTTTACATCAGTGTGTCAATGATCAAACGTTTTATGAAAATTATACAGTGTATAATTGTGAAACGGAAAGAAAAATGTACATTTTAACTTTTAGTTAGGAATAACAAATTTGTAATCTGAAAATTTGTACTTAGCACCTTTGTTTCAATAATATGTAGAAGAAATTATAGGTGGAAATGGATTTCCAGCAGCTTTCCACATGGAAAGCTGCTGGAACTAACGGCTAACATACTCACCAAGGCTAACATACTCACCAATTTTTTTTGTAGATCAGTCTGATTGGAATAAAATCAGACAAGAAATCATCCATGAATATAAGTTTTCAACAACAGCCACTCAATTTTTAAGATTAAAATTCAAAGCCATTCGTATTTTGTGGATTGTTCAGGGTCAAACTCAGCATCTGCACTAAGGCTTAGTTTAAATAAGAACTGCCTTCATCTTTTCTTTCCAAATTAAACAATATCTCTTTGTCTATGTCAGCAACCCTCGCTGACAAGAGGGAAACAGAACTAATATCAATCTCAGCTCCCAACCAAGGAACTTGGAGGAAGCGCATTCTCCAGAGATCCCTCTTGATAGTATGCCTGGATCTGAAGAAGACAAAATGTTCAATTTGGCTTATGAAGGATATTACTTTCACCCTGCTGATCTTCATAAATGCTTTCACAGACACTGTCAACACAGAACTTGGTCTGGGCTACATTTAAATTTACAAAATGAAAAGCAATATCTGCACCTTTACTCTCATGGGGTAGAACTAAAGTTCAATTATATTTGCAGAACTTGGAGCCTCTTCTGTGGCGCGATTATAGGTGTAAGACAATTATCATGCAATCCTTCCAGCAGATATTTGCTGATAAAGTTTCACATACTTTGGCAGTTTTGAGATTCCTGTTGACATTTTTTCGGCTGTTCTGGGAATTCCATTGTGAATGACTGAATAAGCAGCGTTGAGACACCGCTACGATTAAGTATATTTATTTAAGTGGAACTCGCTGTAGCCCATTTCAGAATGTGCTCTGCAAGTTGAAAATAGTAAATAAATGACCCAGATGACTGCTTTTGATGCCACGGATCATTACGTCCAGGCCGTTTGCTCGGTAGCAGCCAACAAATCAAAGCAGAAATGTTTTAATGAAGGCAATCAAGTGGGGAAGACACTAGCTGCTATAAATCCTGATGGCAGCCTTTGTGATCTTGCTCACTGGAAAGCGCCTGTGTGTGGACTCAAAACAGCAAAATATGATTTAATGGAAATGCAGCTATTTTCATTGTGTGTAGTTACATTCCAGACTAACCACAGCTGTGGGAGCTTAGCTGAAATTTGAGGTATAAAAAAATACTTCTTCCCCTTCTGTGGTCCAGCATGTGTCATTACAATGGGGGAAATAGCCAAGACTGGCTCCCTTGTGTAATCTGACCTTTTTATCTTCTGTGTTTAAATCAAATGTGGCTTGACTCTCTGTGTTAATTCACTGAAGGATTATGACTTTGATTTCTTCATTGTGGAAGGTCTTTCGACAGTTTATAAAATAAGTATCAAGGATTACTGTGTTGTTTTTTGTGACAAGTCTTAGCTATGACGTGGTTCTCAGTTGCAATTGATTATCTACTTTAAAAATGTTAGAAACAATTGTTCTGCATGTCGACTCCAAGGTAGATTTACGGACTTACCTTACTCTATCTGGTCCCATCACATGGTAACAACTAAATACATTAAGAAATTTAAACTTGATGACGGCATCTGGCTGAAGTTCAGCCCCAGCATCGGAAGGTGACAGAAAGAGGATCAAATTGATTTTGTGCCAGGACTGCAGGTGCCAGAATATAATGAAGTGAATGATTTTTTTTCAATACATTTTGAACCCAGTTTTAAGAAGAGCAGTCTTTGTCTTTGAAAGTTCATAATTGCTGGCTGTTCCATGTTTAATTCATGATTTTCGAGTGACAAGAAGCACCCCAAACAGGAGATTATTTTAAAGGTGTATGCTCTGACACTGGGGAATTGACCCATGTGGTTTTTGACTGGATTATGTTTTCTTTTGGTCATATTGTCAGGACGAATGTTTTCTATGTTCCTCACTATGCAGATGACACCCAGATCTATTAATTTATGCAGCACAGGGAATGTTGGAGAAGTTTTCTTTTTTTTCCATGAATTTATAAGTTGGGTCACTCATAAATTCCTAAAAACCTGTGACATTTTTTTAACCAGTAATGTTTAAAACATTTTTTGGTTTGACAGAAATATTAATTTAAGCCTCTTTATTTTGTGGTGTTTCTTTTATTGCATCTGATTCACTTATTAAAAACTATCTTTTTAACATTTCGTCCTTGAATATTTTTGTCAAAAGGTGGAATTCATGTTTTCCATTGAAACATACTTCTGTTTTAAGTGGGTTTGCTTTTCCTTCTCTTTTGAAAATTGCTTGCAAGCCCTGCAGAGTTTTCTTATTTCTTGTGTTTTCTTGTGTTTAAGTTGCACTTCTGGGATATAAGTTGACTTGACCCGATGACCATCACAGCTGTATACAGTAGAAAACTTAGACACAGGGTCCTCCCAATTTTAGACAATAGCTCCAACGGTGCAGGAAATTGTTGACTTGAATGTGTTCCCTTCAAAAAGGGACAGACTTTGGCAGAAGGAAGAGGAATTGTGGTTATCTTGAAGTGGATGACCAGAAAAAGACTGTGCTACATTTGGAGTTTTTCTTCCATGCTGCTCCTCCATCTAAAACCAAAGCAAACAGCCTTTGCCAGAAATAGACTTTGACCAGGTTCCATGTCACAGCAACATAGCTCTAGTTTGGTTCCCCTGAACAGCTCTGACCTAAAATGTTTGTACTAATTCAAGCCTGCCATTTGTCCTGGGATTATATTTCTGCTTCATAAATTTTTTATGGCATGTTTTTCAGACTTAGTGAAAAACTATCTCAATGTATCAAGAGATTCCTAAACAGTCTGCAGCTTACAAAAAACCTCAGGAAGAGGATGCTTGTGTTTGACCTGCGGATGTGAAATCAGGAAAGAGCAGAAGATAAGCTGGCAGGGAAAAAAAATAAAATCTTTATCATCACAGGACATTGCTGCACGAAAGCATATGTTGCTGCACGTTTGACCAGGTAATTGGAAAATCATGTTTCCACTCCTCTTTCTATTTACGATTCATTATATTCAAAACCAAAAATGTGCTAAAAGTTGCACAATTTGAGAACAATTCAGAATCCTCCCTTTTTATATCACCTAACATGCACAGTTATAAACAATTGTTTGCTTAGCTGTAGTTTGTATTTTTAAATCTACATAAGCCGGTTATGTTTGTCCTAAACTCCCTGCAGGATTATTATTTTTCTTCATAGCATTTACCGGATTTAATAATCAAAACATAATATAACAAACATTCATCAAGTAACTTAGGCATGACCATTAGTGAAAGAGAATGCCTTAATTTTAAGTCTGCAAGGTCTTAAATGGTAAAATAAACAGTTGGAAAAAATGAGTAAAGGTTGAGTCATAGGATATTAAACATGCTGCTTGGAAAGAGATCGACTCTGTTAATAATTTCCTGGTCTGGGAAGAAAACAACTTGGCTAGTAAAGGTCTTGACAAGCTACAAGCAGGTCTCCATTGGTTGTTACCCGCTGATAATAGATCCTCCTGTGTGGTCAAGCTAAATTTGGTTGAACTCCTGTGTGAGAAGAGGCCATATGAGGTACTACAGGTGAATGAAATAAACTATAGAGGAGGGTGGAGATGAACATCGTAATTCTTTTTAAATGTGACATAAAATGAAAAATACTCAAAAGACTTTGTCCAGGTATGTCCTAACCGTTCAGTGCCGAAACAAAAGGTCTCCGTGTTCCTCCCATCAGCGTTGGGGGGTGATTTGGAAAACATGTTGGCACAGTGACTGCTCTGTTTCTCACCCTCCCACTCCCCAAACACTGTCTCACTCTGGCAGTGTGGAGAGTCAGCAAGATCAAAATCAGCTCAGGAAAGCAAAGGGTCTCTCCTAAACCAACAGCAGCTGGCAGGGCAGAGGAGTGTTTCCTAAACAGGAGTGTAGGTTAAAGCATACACAGCTCAGCATATTTCACAGCATCCTCCACCTGGTGATACGCACCATGTTATGTAGCTTTTGCTAACAATGTCTTGATCTGGATTTTATTTTGCTCTGATATGAATCCAATCCATTCTAGGAATAGCATTTGCCAATGATGTGTCCTTGACATTTTATTAAAATCAGTTCTATGTTTATACTGTTACATAACATATGATGACAGTTTTATTCTGAACATGGTGAATTGTAGCTTATTTAAGATGCTGCAGCATTGAGCAGCAAGAAAGGATTAATCTGTTACAGAGTAATAAGTAATTGTAGTGGGTAGTGACACTTTAAATTACAGATAAAAATAAATAAATAAATGGAATAAACTGACAAACCCGGATGCAGTTTTCTGAAGGAATTTGAAGTTTTTGTGCAGATCATGCTTCATAAAAGTAACTCGAACACTAGAAATCAGCAGATTTTGCTCCAGTCTCATTCTGGACAGCACACTCTGCAAAGGCCCTGTCTATGTTTGCATTGCAGATGCCTCAGTGAGTTTGTTGCTAATGCAGCTTGACGTCTGTGTGCGTGTGTGTCTGTGTTTGTTCTCATCTCAGGGTGGCCAAATGAACTGTTTAGCCTGAAGACCAAAGATCATAGGGCCCCGATTCAACGGCAAGGGAGAGAGTGAACGGACCGGGACCACTGCAGCCTCGCTTTGCATTATGAGTCGCAACTGAAGAATTTCTTTAGGCTTCCATTTTGTGGTGAGTTTTATTTTTAAACTGAAGTCTTATGTGTAAATAGGTTTGCTTTTGCTGTGGAATTCTTGCCATGGCTTTTAGTTCATTAGTCGACCAGATTACACACGGTTTACAAATGTGGTTTGGTGTTTAAATTCCTTTATTTTCCAGAATACATAAACAAATAAGGCTGAGTGTAATATAATTCCCAGGAATAGCTAAATAATGAGAGCGATCAAGCACTGAAGTTCTCAGAGTTTTTAATTAAGAGTTGAAAGCAAACGCAAACACTTGGTTTGTGCAATTTAAGGACATTTGATTGACGCAGAATCAAGACATGTGGCTTAACTTAATGCTCTGTTACTCAAATACTAAAAAAAAGTATAAAAATTTGAATAAATTAAAGGCACCTTTTTGAAAAAATACACAAAATCACAATTTCAAATAGAAAAATCAATGGTTTATCACCTTCCCCAAACCTGAAAATCCAGCATGAATGCTGCAAGTTTAAAACAGACAGTAACAATAAAAGCGGATTTTATTTGCATTTTAGAGGCTTTGTATCTGATTAAATCAGTGAGGTTTTGTTGTTGCTGTTGTTCAACAGCATTGCAGCTTCTGCACACATCAACGTCAAGTAACAGCACAGAATGAACCAACGTGCAAAATGCTACTGAGTGAAGAAATCAAGGAATAGATCCACGTTCAAAATGATGATACACAATGACGGCGAATGTAACAAACACTGTGATTTTGAAAGGACAAAAGCTACTTCCTACAAAACACCAGACCAGGATTGCTGGACGTTAAAATTTGTGCTTCAAAAGAGAATGAACCTTCACGACTCCATGGCTTCTTTGTGAATCTTTTTCTTTAGGAATGAAGACTTCCTAAAGAGCGCTAAGAGTCACGAGAGCACGTAATGAATGGGCACAAACACAATAGGGCTCGCCAGACTGAAAGGATACAGGAAGGATAGACCACTTGAATGTCAGGGACATAACCTCCAAACAATACAACATGCAACATTTTCTTTTCAAATTCATCTTGGAGTCTTATCTGATACGTAGGAGATCTGTCTGACCACTTGGAAGAATGGACTTTACCTGATTTACCATGTTTTGAAAATCATTGGGTCTTTTGTACATTTTGTCCCACTACAGTCATAAATTGCACTGTATTTTGGGGGAATGTTAAGTGCTAGGCCAACACAAAGCAATGCACAATAGTGAGGCAGAAAGAAGATTATTTATTTTCTTTGTTGGTAAAAAATAATGGAAGTCACACTGTTTCCATTTGATGAACTACAGTGAGGTTTGTTCGTGTAACTGGAAAAGTTCAAGGTGCATGAATGCTTTTGAATAAGAGCCATGGTTTAGAGACAATTTCCCTAAATATATTATTATGATCCCACACGAAGCCACAGACTTGGAGGTCTCACACCACCCACCCCTGAAAAGCCGTGGGTTTGCACTTAGGCATTGAACAGAATGCAGGTCCAGGGGAGGCGGGATTAGGAAATCACCTGAAGGAGTCCAGGTGATTTAAGTCGGATTATATTACAAATTCAAAATAAATACGTTGTGTTTTATGTTTGTTGTTCTTCAGGTTTGAAAAACTGAAGGCAAAAAAAAAATGGACGTTAAGAAGAAAGAAATGGATCTCCTGAGCAACAGCATTGCAGCTTTTGCACACATCAAAGGTGAGTCTCAGAACACAGAAGCAACGTTCAGCATGTAAAACACTCTACTTGGAAATCATGCTTTGTATTTGTCTCTTCTGCAGCCAACCCGGAGAGCTTTGGGCTTTACTTTGTCCTCGGCGTGTGTTTCGGCCTGGTGTTGACCCTCTGCCTCTTGGTGATCCGCATATCCTGTAAGCCGCGGACCAAGATCGCTCCCCCCACGCCTGAAAAGAACCCCTTAAAAGACGTCAGCGTGGAAGATGAGGAAAGCGATGATGACGAGGACGAGGATGGGGATGAAGGAGAGGCCTCTGTTCCACTGCCCATCACGGAAATCCCTGTTGGGAATCATACCAGCCAGTCAGACGGCACTCTGAGTGTGAACGTTTTTACGTCAGCTGAGGAGCTGGAGCGCGCGCAGAGGCTGGAGGAGAGAGAACGGATCATCCGGGAGATCTGGAGGAATGGCCAGCCTGATATCCTGGGGACGGGAACAGGGACTATTGGAAGGGTGCATTACTACTAATGAACAGAACGCTCCCAGGAAACCTGAGTTTGTTACGGAGTAGACATGAGAACCTTTGGGCCTGGTGTCCTTTTAACTTGAGAGCTTCTTTTTTTGATCCAAAGTGACTTGTGGGACATGAAAATATCAGTGCCAAATTTGAGATGTTTTGCTTTGACAAAGCTGAACTTTGAGATATTGCACTTCTTATGTAGCATTATGCATTACTGTCAATTGATTATACGTATTTGGACTAAAAGGTGTCTTAAAGGCCTCTGTGGAAATCAAGTGGAATGAATGGAGGAACTGAAGGATTTGTGGAGGTGTCGAGCTGTAAATATACAAGAGGGAATATAGATGTCGAACATGTGAATGTTTTCTCTCAGTTCATTCCTAAAGAGCCCATTGATATTAAATTCACACCAGATGTCAGGAACAATACATGCAATCCCAACATAAAATGACATTCAAACTAATTAGTCCATAAAATCCTCGTTCATATACTTTGATCCTCTGTTTTTCAATGGATTTTAACTGGGTTCAAGTTTGGCGATTTAAGTTTTTCAAGTGATGTGAAGTTCCACTTGCTCAAACATGTTGTCTGGACAATCAAAGTGACCTGTTTTGGTCTCATGTGGTTAGATCCTTTTCTCCCAAGGTTTCATTGTGATTTACAAATGATCCACAGCAAAGTTTAAATGAGCTTCAGCTTTTTTTTTTCTTTTTTTTATAATGGAGCCTAGCGCACTTAGTCTGCATGAAAGTCATGACTGTTGAGTGCATTACTTGTAGGTTTCATATGAGATTTGTACTTGCTAATTGTTTCTGAAGTTCTCTGTTAGTGGTAATTTGCTCTTGTACAACTCCCTGAGTATTTCAGTGAGACATATGGCATTAACCATATGTTAATGCCATATGGTTAATGGCATTAACCATATGGACAACATTACCAAGTTGTCCAATGACAACTTGGTAATGTATGACTTGTACTAAAATTAGGTTCCTTCCACTTTGGGATTGTGGTCCAAAGAGTCCACTGTAGAACATTAAAAAGTTTATAAATATATCTGCAACCAATAGCTTCAGTTTGTTGGGCAACAATTGGATTGCAAAAGTCTTGAGCGAGCTCTTTGCCCTTATCCATCATGGCATCCTTGGTAATAAGAAACGTTTTTTTTTTTTTTTTAAATCAACTACACCAGCAGGATATTAACTGGCACTGTTAGAAAGCATAGTTTTTTCTCTATGCTTGCAGATTTCACTGGTTTCCTGGCTGCCTGTGGCTCTGTGCAGCTTCTTTTCCTCCTTTTCAAAGTTAATTTCCCATTTCATTCCATTTTATTACACATAACTTAATTTGCGGGCTTATTTGTTTGGCTTTCCTTTTGTATGTGAATTACTTGGGTGGCTAATGACATCTGGTGTTTTTTCTATGGCATGAAAAAAGGACCCTTAGAAACACTTACTGAGAAAAATGTTAACATGATCAATACTTATTTTCCCACTGTATTTGGTGCTTAATGTTAAAACAGCAAGTTTGCATATATTAAGTAAAACAATGCAACAATAAAAAATGTAAAGATTTTCTCTCCTAAACTGTTGTTTTTGATATATTTAAAACATATTTAGTAATTGAGAGGCAAGTGGAAACATGTGACTTTGACCCATAAACACAGCTAAATAAAAACAGCAAGACGCATAAATTCAATCTGTCTTGTATCAAGGTTTCAGGCTGTTGGCGCAACTATGGGCCCCAACTGAGCACTGTTTTCAGACCACAGCTTACTTGAGTATTGTGCTGACCATTTCCATACCTATATGACCAGAGCAACGTATCCTCTGATGATTACCTCCAGCAGGATGATGCACCATGTCATAAATCTCAACAGGTTTCATATGACAAGAAGTTTACTGATTCACCACATCGTAACCCAAGAGAGCACCTTTAAGATGTGGCAGAAGATTTGCACCAGCCTACAAATCTGCAGTAACTTAGCAATGCTATGATGCTAATTGTACAATTAGCATCATAGCTAATTGTACAATTAGCTATGATGCTAACACCTTGTTGTTTCATTTACAACAAGGTGCTACTATTTGTAGCACCTTGTTGAATTTATGCAAAAAAAAAAAATGCTGATGGGTTTCAACCTAGGACCGATGAGGTGTTGTCCCCCAAAGTGGTTCATGCATGTAGATGGTTGTAATGACTTTATTCCACCTTGAAAAATCAATTCAGATTTTTGAAGTTGGTGTCTGTTGAAGGATCATGACCTGTCAATATCTTACCATGTAAAACTAGAGCCACGTCAAGACAAAAGCAAACCTTTCCAACGTCACATTCACATAAGACGGCTGTTTATATAAAGGCCTATATCTGGTCATAAGAAGAAACATGGTAGTTCATGGGCAGCAATAACTCCCAGTATAAAATACTTCTTAAAAAATAAAACATGTAAAGCACAGACTTTCAGAATAACTGATGAAAAGCTTCAACACTGTAAAAACCAGCAATTCCTTGAACTGATAAAATATTTTATTAGTTCCCATAAAGCACAAGAGATCAAAGACAGCTATACTTCCAACATAAAGTTCAAATTTAAAGGTCTAATTGTGAAACACAAGTTTAAAAGCATTCTTTCTCAGGTCGCGTGTTGCTTTTGTGAGACACATGAATGTCACTTGAGCAACACAAAGCAGAACCTTCATTCTCCTGTTACTGTTTGGAATAGAGCCACAGCAGTTCTTCACCTCAGGGGGGGAAAACGGTAGGAGCTGTTTAATTAAAACACCTTAATGTGTAAGATTTTCTTAGATGACTGTAAGCTGTTAGAAGTGCTTGATAGAGGTTGGTCCAGATGTGCACCTAGATAAAATGTAGATACAAGTGATTAATGACTTGTGGGAGACAGTAGTTTTATGTTTAATTTGTATTATTTTGTCATTGTCTTTGAATCATATTATATAAAAACCTTGTTTCACAGTTTTTTTTTTTGTTTTTTTACAGAGATTGAATGGGTCCTTTTGGTATATTGTATTCAGGTCCTTCTAAAAAAATTAGCATATTGTGATATAGTTCATTATTTTCCATAATGTAATGATAAAAATTAAACTGTCAACTGCAAAATTTCAGGTCTTTTATTGTTTTAATACTGATGATTTTGACATTGACTTTTTTGGTATTAAAACACTTTTCTTTTATTGGTCCGATGAAATATCCAAATTTTTTGAGATAGGAATTTTGGGTTTTCATGAACTGTCTCTTTTAATGCATCCTACAAAATAAGTGTTGATAATAAGATAGTGCTGATCACATGATTGACGAACACATTTTTATATTTCTTGTGCTGGTGCTCCTTCTGAAGTTCTGCTCCTGACTACACATCCACAGCTGATCACTGGCACAAGAACCACTGAGTTCATGTTCTCATTAAATGCGATTGCTCAGTCTGACACACCCGATCCAGACCAGCCACAAACAAAGAGGATGCTCTCTAAATTTTCCTTTTGTTGTCTATAGCTTGTGAGCAGCCCACACATTGTTTCAACACAATGACTTGTGTCAAGCTCTGTAATGTGGTTTTGGGAGGAGTGGGTTATTATCGCTCCCAAAGCTCTGATGTTCTGAGCTTGGCGGATCCAGAGAATTATGAGGTCAGAACTCCGAAGGCCAATATCACTGAAATGTGACGAATCTGTCCGACGTGAGCAGAAATGATGTAAACTGATGCAACAGCCGGTAGACTTGCAGAACCCAGATGATTTGCCCAGACTGAACGAATGTTTGCACACAGTTAATCTTCAATGATTCGTTGACTTCCAGGAAATGGAATTGTGAAGTGTTGGCTCAGCAGCAAAGCCTAACACAGAGACTCATTCACTAAATAATCAGTATATGGTATTTGTCAATGTTCTTTCTCTCTGCGACACTCATAGAAGAAGCGTGTTTTGTTATGCTGAAGGAGCTGCAGAGCTCAGGTCAGCCTTAGCTGGTTTTTTCTCTGTTGAGGCCTTTTGTGTCAGTTTACCGGCATTAATAATGCAGTAAACTGCAGTAGTTTTTATTTTTTATGTGAACATACATCAAAATTATGTTCTGAATATAAAAGATATTTCATTTACTATTCCAGCTTGAATTGATTAGGTTTTTTTTTTCTAAATATCTGAAATATTTTACATTTCATCACCCCCTATAAAGCCCATTGCAGTTGTTTAAAATTCCACCAATGCATGCTGCTGAACTGTCATCCTTGGGGACTTTTAGTATTTCTCAGCCAGAGCCAAATATGTGTAAGCTGTTTACTGTGATTTATTATTGTCCCTGTTGGCTCAACAGCATTCCTTATTGCTGGGAATGTAAAACTGCTTAGAAGATGGTGAAAATGTCAAATACAGGGAGTATAGAGTTTTAGAGAAATGTTACTTTTCCTACACACCGACTTTCACAAATATCAGCAAAAAAGAACCTTGCAATTATTTAGTTTGTAATTGCAATTGTACAATCTCATGAAAACCCAGCATTTATTGTGAGAATTTAGTAGGGGTAAAGGATCCACAGGTTATTATACTCCTAACCATTTCTAATGTTGAATAAAACTGACGCTCTCAAGTTGATCATTGTCTGAAAACCTTTAGTTAATTCCATGAGATGTAAATATGACTCAAAGAAGATGGTTATGGTTGATTTCAGTCAGAAATGGCTACAACAAATCAGCCACCCGTTGTGTGTCCATATAAGAGACATATTAAAATGTGTCTTTTACAATACAAAATGTAAAAGAGCTGAAACTGTGACAGACTGCACTGAATGAGGACCCAGGTTGATCTTGCCACCAATAAGAGGATGGGTATCATGGGTTTACAAAAATCTCCTTTAGCAAACATTAGATCTCATCCACACATTTCTTGAACTTGGAAAAACATTTTCTCAAACAAATTAATGGGACGTATGTTGGAAGAAAATAAAATTTTAAATAGTTTTTTTGTGGTTTTCATCTTTCAAACAAAAGCACAGTGGTTTGTCCAACTGATCCGCATTTATACTAATTTTCTCCAGGTCTTGTGTGAGAGGAATATAGCAAATAATCAACTTTCAGCATGGGCTTTAAGAACAGTCTGTTCCTGTGGGCATTTTAGAAGTGGTCTGCATCTGATAAGCTCCAGGTGTTGCCCATGTGCGCTTAACTTTAGGCAGAGGGTCCTACTTATTGGAGCACAATGATTTCTACCATTTGGAGCCAAAACCATATCTTTAAAACTTGTGGTGAAGCTGCATCGGTCGAACTCTGATGTTAAGGAAACATTTTCCCCCATATTGTGATGAGTGGGAAAAAAAAATCTTAATATTTCTCCTAAAGTTGGAGCCAAAGTTATGACTCACTGATATATTTTTTCAGTGAGTCATAAATTATCTTTTCTAACTGGTCAAAGTTGCAAACCTCCAAGATCATTTGCCACAGCTTTAGTTTTCAGTCTGTGACAAGATTTAACTCAGCTACACATCCTCTCATGTTACTGTGATTTTTTGAAAGCATGGTTTCTGCTACAAGATCGTTGCTGTCAATCCTACATGTTCTCTGAAGGTCAAACATTCAGTTTAGTGGAATAACTGACTTAGACTACCCTCTAGAGGATTTATGCAGCATTGCATAGTTGCTATCTGTTATATCTTGTTATATCACGAAGCCACTGGAAACACAACACGCGTTTGACAGCCGTCACACATTTTGAAAAGACGAAACAATCACACTAACAGATTAGTTTTTGTTTAATGACTAAATTATCGGGGTTCACACCAAACCAAACCAAACCAACTTTATTTATAAAACACTTTAAAACAACCACAGCTGATACAAAGTGCTGCACATTAAGACGCAACATAATAATAATAAAAAAAACTTACAGTTTAAAAACAAAAACATACAATTTAAAACTAAATCCCGCTGGTGTTGAAGGCCAAGTAAAATAGAAGGGTTTTAAGACGAGCTTTAAAAGCACTAAACTGCCCCTGCAGTATGTTTTGACCAACAACTTGAGCTGAATCAAACTCGCGGAAACTCTCGCGGGAGCGGCGGTTCAAACGGACAAACGTACCAGTATTTGTCCTCAGACAAGAACAGGTTATATAAGATAAAATGGAAGAGATGCAATTTTAAAATAATTGCCTATGACGGAAAAGTGAAGGTTTGAATACTTTTAAAGTATTTACTGAAAATAAACGTGGTTTCTGTCTGGAAAAAAACAATATCTGGACTGGACTCACAGACATCCATTGTCTTTACACCCTTGTCCCTTGGTGGGGTCAGGAGGGTTGCTGGTGCCTCTCCAGCTAATGTTCTGGGGAACCATGCCCACACACACTCACACCTAGGGACAATTTAGAGAAACCAATTAACCTAACAGTCATGTTTTTGACTGTGGGAGGAAACTAGAGTACCTGGAGAAAACCCACGCATGCACAGGGAGAACATGCAAAATCCATGCAGAAAGACCAGGGCTGGGAATCGAACCCAGAATCTTCTTGCTGCAAGGCAACAGCTCTACCAACTGCACCACTGTGCAGGTCCTCACAGACATTAAGGATTTATCAAATAATCTATATGGAAATTACCTTTGGCATGTGAATTATTTGGTTTATTTTTTACTATGTTTTTGTCTCAAATATCCCATCTGTTTATTATATCATAATGATATTGTAATTAGGTGATTGTTTCCTATGTCCACTCCACTGCTGCGTATTTGTGTTGTGGTACTGGCTTTAATGGATACATTTTCAAATTACTTGAATGGGTCAAAAATGTAAACAGACAAATGTAAATATTAAAATGCAAACATGGACAAAGAAAATTATAAACCACATTGTTTTGGTTTTGTTTTAAATGCTTTATGATGCTCATCTAAGGTCCGTCTTTAGCTACTGTATATACGTCGAATTCATCCAACATCTGCCCTGTTAGTGTCAAATGCTAAAAATAAGGATTTCACCCAATTCTCACCTGACTATCTTACTGAGCATTTGTACACTTAAACAGTGTAGATTTTTTTTCTGCTTCAATTAAAGTGCATCATGAAGACAATATGATAGAATTTAGTCTGAGAATATTTTTAAATTCCTCAAAACCTGATGAATCTCCTCTTTTAAAGTGTCATATCTGTAAAATAAAGTACAGCCTTGTGGGTTGACTTCTGTTGTCAAGTAGCCTGATAATTTTGCATTTTAGTGTGAGTAACTGTTCGTCGACATTTTCTGAGAAAACAGAAAGCATGCTTGACAAGTTTGAAATTATCCAAGAAAAAAAAGTTTTGACAGATTAAAGCACCGAAAGGCACAGAAAAAAAACCTTTAAAAACTAAATAAAACACATTATTGATACATGCCAACAAATACAGAACTTCCCCGTCTCTGTAATTCTTCCAAATTTTAGAATTTCAATTTTTTCTTTTATGTTGCATGTTATAATTATTACAAAGATGAGTGTGGGATGGTTCTGCCACTCTACCAACACGTAGAGCCACTCTCTTGTTTTAGTAGCAACAAGAAAGAACGCAAAGGCAGGAATGTTGATGACTTTGGTCAGGACAGGTTATGGCTTGAAAGCAAAGTTCTCAAGCCAAGATGATCACTTCAAACACCAGAAGTTTGTAACATTCACAGAGCTAAAACACTTCAGGCTTAGCAGAGCTGTTGGAACGGATGGAGACTAATCAACCAGAAACATTGACTTTACTTAAAATCTGTTCATCCAGTAGGGCTTTTATTTATGCATCAAAAGTAATTTAAAACCCTTAAACATTTCTTTCAGTGAAGGATTTTGAACCCTATTTCTTCTCACACGGTTATAAGCAAAAGTTATTCAACTGTTGAAGTTTTAGAGAATTTAAAACAAAATGACTGAAAATGAAGAAATTCGACCAATTCTATTTACTTAATGTTCTCCCTTCACAGTGCTCCATCCATGTACCTGGTAAATAGAAAAAAAGTGTGATCTTTGGACAGCAGTATTTGCTTTATTAACATTCACAATATTTCATTTTATGTACAGCTGCATATATTACAAATTTCACAGAGGTATTAAAAGTAGCCTACAGTAAAAAATAAAATAAAAATAGCAGATTTGACAGCCAAAACAGGACATTTAAAAACATTTCTTCCAAGTATGACCCTTAAAGAACCATCAGTTATGATTTACAGCATTCAGATGTGTAAATTATCAGCATGTTGTTTCAAAGTCTCTTTGTGAATACTGTCTTTTCGGTCCAGAACAAGTGAGCTTATCCATTAACCCCCCCCAACAACAGTTTCCAGTCTAGACATCACATGTATATTTTCAGTTTAAATGTATTTGCACAATTTCCTTTACTTGGTCTCAATAGAAAAAAAAGACTTCCAAAGAAAGTTCCCAGTGTCTAACAAAGTTCTCAATCAGCATCTGAATTTAATGCTTTGTCTTCAAACTGTTCACTTCCTCCTGTATAAAGAAAGTTTGTTAGTTAGTTAGTTATTTGGAAAATTGCAGTTACCTCGAACCACAACTTCTGTATTTTCTTTTCTTGTGGTAACCAGTGAGAAACAGACTGGCGCAAAATATGCCAACTATGCCTTACTGACCTGCAAAGCCAGTCGCTTAATTCTTTCTTCCTTCAGTTCTTCTTTCACTTCCTGCATGTCTCGTCTTGTTGAAAATGACAGAAACAGAGATCATTGATGTGGAAAGGTCTAGACAGGCTGACTAAACAACAGTGACAGATCTCGCTTTGCTGAAGATGTTTGAAGAAAGAGCAGATTGTCGATTATCTTTGAACATTTTTCTTTTTAAACAAGATTTAATGTATGGAGCATGAAAACTACTCACTCTTGTCGGGTTTGCAGCAGCTCCAATGCCATCCTCAGCTCTTTGATCTCTGCTTGCAGGTTCGCCACGGTTGGTTCTTCGTCTCTGTGGTTTGCAGTTTTATTGCCTGCAACCGCTTTTGGAAAAGCTGGTCGAACTGGAAGCTGAATCTTAGCTGGAAACTCAGGCTTCGCAGGAACCACTGGGGGTTGTTCTGATACCTTTAAAGAAACGGGGATTCTTATGACAGTGAACGGCACTTTATGTTAGAGAGAGCATTTAACAGACAGGTTGGGTCGGAGCATTTCAGAATCTGCCACCATCCAAGACCAAGAGAAAATTTACACTGAACATCATTTGAAAACATCTACTATACTGACGACGATTTCCATCCCCATGTCACCACAGTGTCAAAATCTTTCCTGACGGCGACAACCAGCGGGATAATGCACCATGTCACAAATTTTAAATAGTCTCTGACTAGTTCTCTGTACTCTGTACTCCAAAGTCACAGTAGCATTTGGTACATGGTGATTGCTGTTCAAGATTTGCTGTAAACTTACACATAGATTCTGATGCTCTGTTGGTTTGAGAGGCTGCTAAATGTATCACTGACCAAGTAGTAAGTGGAAGACTGATACGGTCAGAACCTGCCCACGATTCAACTCCCAGGATGCTTGTCTATTAGTAAAGCATTTTATTATCTATTTATACTATGACTAATACTTGCACAACCTTTGAAACAATAAACTGAAGATAACCCCACCTTCCCAACAAAACATAGCTGTTTTTTCTTAAGCCTAGGGTTAAAATTAAAGCGTGTGCAAACTGTAGTGAGCCTGAGTGTATAATGACATAGAGCTTGAAGATGTAAAATGTGAAGATGCTTGAAGAGTGCAGGAAGAAAAGTCTCAAACTGGTTGGATTTATTGTCCTAATATTCAGAATCCACCAGAGGCGTCAGTAAATGTTACAAACCTTTTGTAAGACAGGCAGTTTGTCAGTTTGGGGCATTTTTGGTGATGGTTCTGCATCCGTCTGGTCTGTCGCATTCTGCAAGAGAGAATTAATGCAAAATTCACTCTCATACTTTGCAATCTTAACTTGAAACCCAGACTTCAGAGAACTGCTTTGTTCATTTCCCAGAATCAATTTTCAACCCACAGAGCTCGTGCTTGAACTTGTCAGTCTCTAGATATAATTCCAGTGCAAGGTGTGCAAGGTGTCTCTACGAAGTGAATTGAGTGGAATACCTGTAATTCTCAAGACCTTTACTTGAAAACCATGCATTTAAAATCCATTTATTCAAATATATTCAAATGGCTTATTGTCCCAACGAATATTCTGATTTAGAAGCAGTTAACTTCCCATCAGTCCCACAAGACGACATTTTAAAAAACTCGAAAAAAAACCCGCTGTCATGAATGGTAGCATATTGTTCATCATCACTGATACATTAAGAAAGGTGATAATATTCACAGAATGTTTTTGCATCTGTACAGACTGTGGTTAACACAACCCATGTGGAACTTTGCGCAAGCCCACATTACGAAACCTTTGCATAACAGCAGGCAAAGGGGTGTTAAAAGAAAAATTTGTCTAATATGGAACTCACTTGTAATGTAGCGCTCAGGTTTGATGGTGGCCTCCTTTGTGGAGGCTTGGCTCTATTAGCGGTGGGATGAGTCAGCTTTTCAGTTTGCACATCCAAACCATCAAACTGGTCGGCTGCCTCCTCCTCTGGCTGCTTTTGCGAGATGGGAACTGCATCCCCGTTGGTGCTACTGAATATAGTAGATAAAGATTTAAATAGTCAGGTTTTGTTTGCATATTTAAAGGTTTAAATGTAAAGTCTGAAATTATAAAGAGGACAAAAGTTGTTCACAACATCATGTTTTCAAAGGAAAACCAAACTATCTTGAAAGACATTGTTTTTTTCATCTGCAGGTGCAGAGCATGCCAGCTGAGGTTCAAAGTGCAAGCTTGCTTATTCTTGCACATCTTGCTCATTCATGCATATGGTTCAGAGTCACTGTATGCATGTGGTTAAGTTTATCTGCACGCATGAAATAATTGCTACTCAACTTATCTGATCTTTAAGCTCACAGACATCTGATCAGATATTAAAAAATAATTCCTCCAGAAAGTACAGACATTAAATTATAGGCAGAAAATACTACAGGATTCTCAAAGAACTAAAATGATGCATTTTTGTGATGGCTTCCTCATAACATCTTCAAGGCAGAAATAGTTTTCTTTTGAGTTCAGCATGTGTGCCTGTTGTGTTTTGTTCAGGAAACAGGAAATGAGCCGTTCTCATCTGTTTAAGTCTGATTTGACTCAGTTGAGTTTCCACTGAGCCACTAAATGGCAAGCATTCTGGCATTCTTCTGTAAGGACTCCAAGGCAACTGGTGGTGGCCACCAAAAACCTGCAATGGGATCTAAAAGCAGGGATTCTGGTCCCAGACCAAAAAGCAGAATGGGTTCTTGACATTTCCTAAAACACCAATTGTGCAGCAGGGTGGCTGGAAACAACTAGCTGTGTTTTTTTTCTGCAGAAAGTCTCTAGCAGCTTAGCACAGAAATTAGCAATGGAAGAGAACGACTTCTGTGTGACTTACACTGGTAAAATCTTGTGAGGTTTTTCTTTGACGGGCGGTGGAGAGGGTTTGATTATTGGCAGCTTTATTTTGGTTGGAGGATGGCTTCTCAAGTCTTTCTGCTCTGGTTTATCATCTGTAAAACAAACACATTGCAACTGATCTATCATCAAAAATTATGTGGTCTAATCCTAAATTAGCATAAACAGCATATCATATATACCTTTTGCATGTGTTTTATCATTTTTATCCATTGCAGTTGCTTCTTTTTTAGCTGGAAGAATAAAAAAACAAACATTAATTTACCTGGAAGGGCTCAAATATCAACACTGCAGATCTGAGCTGAGATTCAACATTGAGCAGAATTTAATTTTGATTTTCCTGCAATACACTGTCTTTGAAAACAATTCCCTAATTAAAATCATTTTGTTGCTAAGTTATTTCAACAGAATTTCTCTGCCAGCAGCCAACTTCCCAGGTGTGTTTCTGCTGTGCATGTACAAGCAGATCTGGAGGATGGCATTGCAACAGAGCTAACATTTTCAGCAAAGAGGTCACAGAATGCTGCATGGTGTTTCCCCATTCTTCCTGTGTGTTAACTGCTTGAATTCTGTAAAAGCTTGAGCTCCTAAAAGTCAGCATGAGAGCAGTCACTTCTGTAGCACAGGGAACGCAGGGCAAGTACCTTGCAGTCCAGGCTTAAACCCCCCTTCACACATGTACACACACCATGGAACCTATGTACTCTTCACCTTGAAATAACTACATTTATGGTATCTGAAAATTTTCTGAACATGTGTCATTGATACCCAGATTTTTACCCTTTGGTGAATAAGATGATCTAACAAGACGCGCCATGTCAAATCAGTATGTCTTCACACACTGCAAGCTTAACTGAGCGAAAACAACCTTGATGGTAAGATTATCAGGTTGTGCGCTGCCTCCCTCTTGAAGATTTTCTACTTTTCTGGTTTTCTTTTGTTTTGGTAACTACTCGTGGGTGACTGTGACTGTGTAGGTAGAGTAGTCGTCTTGTAATCGGAAGGTTGCAGGTTCGATTCCAGCTTCCTCCTGCCACTTGTCGATGTGCCCCTGGGCAAGGCACTCAACCCCAAGTTGCCTACCGAGCTGCGTATCGGTGTATAAATGTGTGAGCGTTTGTGAGTGCGAATGGGTGAATGTGGCTCTAGTGTAAAGTGCTTTGAGTGGTCAAAAAATGATCAGATAAAGCGCTATATAAGTTCAGACCATTACCATTTACTTTTGTAGAGCACTCAAGTGTTATAATATAGGGAAGACTTATTTTCACGAGTACAACCAATATAACACAACTGAGAAGATTTTCTGAATGATTGACTCCATTTATTTATTTAACATGCTAAACATTTAGAAGAAAGTCTCTATTGATACCCTAAGAAAAATCTATGCCACTCACAAGAACGACAAAATGGATTTTATTTTTTTGTAAGTAAAAGTTTGCATTTAGTGTTAAAATAATTTGGCGCATAGTGAGGTTTTTAAGTTCGTCTAATTTCAGGTCTGTGGCTGGATATGAAAATTGTTGTTCATCGACTCGCTGCCGAATTTGACAGAGCTCGAGTTATTTTGCAAGAAAGGTAAAGAAATAAGCTATGTAGAACTGGTAGGCAAAAGGACTTGTAGCACACTTTTCAAAAAATGAATTGCTAAATAAAAAAGGACAACTATGCATTCTCTGTTTTACACTTCACAGTTATTCACTCACTATTTTGTTTCAAATACTCAACTGCACCCCTTACTTAGAACTTCCCTCTGGGTAGAGAGCCACATTACCCACCACTTCTACAAAGTATCGGAAATTATCAGTCTAAAAAAGAAGGATAAGTTGGAAAATATGTAATAATAAGGAAAATATGTCACAACTATTGTAATAATTGAACTATCAAATTGTTAAGTGTGCAAGAACTGGAGGTGATGTGAGAGAACTCAATCACAGGCCTGGATCTAAAATGTTAACTTCAAAAGCACACAAACTGCTGAGCATGACCAAATTATGCTTCATTACAGATGGGACAGTCGAAATAAAAAGCGGACGACTGCACGGTTTTAAGACAAAAGCCCTACCTTGGCTGCTCAGAGCATTGTGCCACATTTCCCTCTCAAGCAATTCATCCACAGAGCAGTAGTGGCTCAAACGCTGGTTCTAGCTGGCTGTAAAAATCTCTGTGACAGAGCTCTCGTCTCCCCCTCCACCCCCTTGTTTCCTCCAAGACTCCTGAACTGTGTCACGTGATCAGTTCAACCATCCCCCAGTCTTACTACGGTCTGAGACATCCTGTGAAATTGAGATACCGCCTTGCATGATATGAAATTATGATGACGCATTAAGAGGTTAGTTGGTAAAACTTGTGTAAAACAACTCAGTAACGTGCCTCCTAGCAAATGTTTTAAAGAAGATCTCTCTTTGAATGTGCTACCATGGGAAAAAGTTTTGTAAATATATCATTTTTGATAATGTGCCACGTGTGCTTCAGACCACAGTCTTAAATTATATCACATCCTGCTTTGAGGTACCTTGCAATCCAGTCTGTAGATGAGCTTATTATAGCTTATAAATGTGTCTAACTATGCTCTCATTACTTTGTTGAACTCACTAAACAATAAAATAATACCCGTATAACCTGTTTAAATAAATCAAGTTTTAATTTTTTTTTTTCCACCACAGACTATAATGCATTTAATTTGAACTTTGTAGGCTAGACAATAATGTTGTTCATATTTGCGAAATGGAAAAAAAATGCACATTTTTCAAAAATCTGAGTGTGGTTTGCAAACATATTATTACCAAGTCTATGCACAACAAAGTTTTGCTGCAATTTCCTTGCAAAGTCTTTTTGGGTACGTCTCTTCAAACTTTGCACATCAAGAGGCAGATTTTTTTTCTTTCCCTCATTCATGTTTGCAAAGTAGTTCTACTTAATGAGAATGAATTGACAACATCTGTGAGCAAGAAATCCCAACTATTTCCACATGACCATTTAGATTTAGGATTCTCATGAGACCATTTGAACACCTGAATATGATTTGATCCACACCATGTTACTGTAGCTTTGGCTGTATATTCAACAACCCTGGTTGTTGTTCTGCTGGAAGGTGAACACCAGCCTTATGTCTTCTGAAGACATAGTTTAGTTCATCTTCCCATCAACACTAAGTTTCTCCCCTGTCCCTGCAGAAGAAAGTCATCCCCACACTGTGATCCTTATAAGATCATGTTTCTTCATGGGGATGATACGTTAACGTTTTTCCTCCATGTGTAGCATTTTGCATGTAGATCTGAAAGTTATTTTGCCATCATCTGATCTGTGTATACTATTCCACATGGGGCCTCCCTATGTGGATTATGGTAAATTGTAACTGGAACCTTTTCTAGCTTTCTTCCAACTATAACTTTCTCTTTGTAAATTTTTTACAAACATTAAGATAAGTGGTGCACATGTCTAACATTTCTGCTGCTCCTCCAAAGTTTTTCTCTTTTTTTTGTGACTGGTTCTCTGATTAAAGCCTACCTTACTCAGCCCATCTGTTTAGACAGAAAACCACTGATTGGCAGGTTTGTAGTTGGGCTACAGTCTGATACACTTCAGTCCAACTATTGATGGATTAAACTGAGTTGAACAGTGTATTCGTCAGTTGTTATGATCCTTTTCCTTCTCTTACAAAACTGAGTTCATCACAAAACAGCTGTATAAATCCATCCATCCATCCATCCATCCATTTTCTGCCGCTTATCCGGGGTCGGGTCGCGGTATATAAATATGAGATATAA
>CAEGAF010132688.1:0-17362 GCA_903067075.1 Micropoecilia bifurca
GTGTGTGTGTGTGTGTGTGTGTGTGTGTGTGTGTGTGTGTGTGTGTGTGTGTGTGTGTGTGTGTGTGTGTGTGTGTGCATGTGTGTGTGTGTGTGTGTGGAGTCTCTGCACAGCGCTGGGTTGAGACGCAACATTAATCACTGCCGATGGCTGCTATGAAATCTCATTACCCTCATCATTTGTACCAGTCGGCCCGATTCTCGTTTTCACGCCTCGGCCTGAGCGTTCGCTGTTTATCTGCACCTAGAGCTCTCGTGTGCTCGTGTGTACGAGGTTGTGCATGTGCTGCCGTTAGACGGAGCCACAGAATCCGAGGGGTGAGAGGATGGCGGGGGACGGGGGGAGCTGGGGAGGAGGGACGGGCGGAAGAGGGAGGGCTCAGCCATTTCTGCAGTGAATAAACACAGACGATTCACAGATAAATAGCCGTGAATACTGAAAGTGCCTCCAACAAGGTGTTTTCATAACAGCACCACAGGAGGTCCTGACATTCAAGGCAGCAGCCATGTAGAATGAGCGAGCACGCTGCGCTGTCATGCTTTAACATGCTTACACGTCTCTGTAGGCTGCCAATCCTGTGAGCAATAACAATCCAGCAATGAAAGCATATCGGTAAACTTTTTAGTATTATTATTATTATTTGCACTGCAGGGACTGTCAAAAGTTTCCACACCCCTGATCTGATATTGGAAAATTACATCTTTTTTTTTTTTTTTACATTTAGCATGAAGTCTGTTCTGTAATATTTAGCTAAGGCACTATTTTATTAGAAGAAAAAGTTAAAAAAAACAACTTACTGTAATAACCTGGTAACATAAGTAGCCACATTTTAAGCAAACATGCTGATTGATTTTCATAACGGAGAGATGGCCCCACATCATTGCCAGTTCAACTTTGCCAATATTTTCCAAATCTATCTGCTCCGGTTCACAGTCTTCCATGAGTGAGCTGGGGGACCTTCTGCCAGATTTGGTTTTGGAAATTTTGGCTACAATTTTCTCAGTTTGTTGAGTTGCATACGAGCTATGACTCAGAGTGATGCTGGACAAAGAAATTCCTCTTCATACTTATGCATTGAACAGTCACCTAATTAAAAATTTAAGATAATTTCATAACTGGACAAACACCCCTGAGCAACAACAACAACAGGAATAATTCAGATCATCAGTCCACAGAGGGTCTGGTGTTTATTAGGTGATGCATAGTGTTATTTTTTCAATGTCAAACTTACCTTGTAGAAAAGTCTTGGTTTTGCCTTCTCCTGACTGATACCTTTGTACATAAGATCCCTTTTATTTTTTTTGCAACCTCTCTGAAAACAATGGTGTAGTTGAAGGATGCAAATGAGTATCTAATAAGACTAAATATTGTAGTCCAAACCAAAAGTCCAAAAAAGTTTTTGTCTAATGATTTCTTTTTTATTTTCCTCTCCAAACTGTTTTGTTTTCCAGTTGAATTTGTTTGAATTGTACAGTATTGATGTCACAAATAAAAAAAATAAAAAAAAGTTTTGAAATTATATCACACAATCATGCCTTTTTCCTTGAGAATGTTGGTGCTTGCATACTTCTGGAATCTGCTGTATGTCTCACTTGCTGCTTGTTTGACACATGAGTCTTGTTACATCCATTCTGGAATTACTATCAGCTCCACAATGAATCTATTCATATTAGGACTTACGCTAGACTCTCCTTCAATGTTGCATCTGAGTTTAGCAACAGTAGACTGTCAAGAACCTCATATGCAGCTGGATTTGTAGCCTAACCTGCGGTTTTGAATTGAATTTTAGGGAGTTTTTATGTGCAGCAGAGAATCGTAGTAGGTTTGAGGAGGATTGGTGGGTAGATAATTGAGACATTTGACAATAACATAAAATATCAGAAGAAAAATCAATACAACGGCCCTTTCCTACAGCCTCAACATCAGCAGCAGACTTCAATCAGCCTCGCTGAAACACGGTCAACAAAAAGTCAGCACCGAGGGGCTTTATGAGGTTACCATTTATTACTGTGCTCTTGTTATTAGATTATACAGCTGCTGCTTTTATCATGTTCTCTGCTTTTATCAGTTAAGTCTGTCGGTCTCATGTCGTTCCAAGGTTTATATAACTTCAGACGAGGGGTCTTAAGCAAACGGCTGAGCGGCAAATAAACACACGGTGGATCTGCAGTAGGTCTACCGCGTTGCTTCGACGCCGCACCTGTCACAGAAGCGCCCTCCTCGGCAGCAGCAGCGGCGGCAAACGACGAGGAAGACAGAGATGCTGACCAGCGTTCCTACCAGAAAGACAGAGAGGATCACCAGGAGGAGCACGTGGCCATCCGGCTGCTCCTCGGGCTCAAGTGGGATCTCCTGAGGTGAAAACACACAAAATTAAGGTACGGAGATGTTAAAATGACATCTTTGCCGTTTATAGGGTTAGACGATGCTGGTTGTCTGAAACAAAAACAACTTTAGAGGGAAAAAGTCTATGTTTTCAGTAATGTCACACATTAACACGCACAGCAGCTTGTGAATCCTTACTGATGAAATTGTGTCGATTCATATTTTTCAGCATCACAGGTTCTTGTAGGAAACTGTCGCATTAAGCCAGTACGTTGCTTTTTGAAGTTTTTAAACAGATTGCACTTGGTGTTTGGACTGAGAAACTGTTAGGGGCTTGAGGAGCTCTTCCACTACGAGGCAACATGATACAGACAAAAGATTTCTTAAAAAATAGCAGTTCTAGAGTATTATCACATAAAAACTTTAAATGACACAGCATAATTTCTTTGGCTTAAAGCAGAAAAGCAACAGATGTTCCTTCAGTTGCTTAAATACTATTAGGACATATTGGTTATAACAGGTATAATAATGTTACATATGACAGTTGTTATTTTGTCTTTTTTTGGGTGGGTCGTTATCGTCAGATTTTTTTTAATCAACGTTATTTTGTGCAGACCATCAGGGAACAAAATCTACAGCTCATCCTGCTTCGAGTACTGACAGTGTGCCATTCAGATTAATGAAAAGAAAATTAGTGCCACATTAAAACGGTTACAAAAGACGAGTTTCATCATCTGGAGAACATTGCCAGAGCACAGCACTGGCACAAAAAAGGCAAGATTCTTCTAAAATGCAGAAGAGGAGCAGAAAGAGAGCTCACCTCAAGCTGGCATTTAAAAACTCTGCTCAGGCTTCTTGTGTGTTTTAGTATAGGAAGGTGTTTTATAGTTTACTGAAGGTTTTAATATGTTATAGGTCTGACCTATTACTTTTAGAAGCCCTCTAGGCTTCTGATGTCTTCAGAGAAAGTTCCTCTCTTACTGCTTATAATTAAATCTGAAACTCACAGTGAGGCATCATTCGTTAAATACAGACATTTGGAACAACGTTACCAAAGACCTGAGTAGAGCTTTTAGAGTGTTTATGTCTTTAAAAGCAATTTTACAGACTTTTTATCCTGGCTTTTGGTTATAGTTTTGTAATTATGCTTAGTGTATTGAAGTAGCTGATTACATTTTAGCTTACTGTATGATTATTTGGCACTATTGCATTTTTTATTTGAATTCACTGCCTTCGCCTCATGAAACAATTTTTTTTTCAGAATGCTATTGTTTATATACAGATTATTTTTTTGTAATGTCCTATAAGCCACATGTCTTCTGTAAGCAGTGCATATTTTTATATGCAAAGGATAACTTTCTGGTTGTTCTATGGATTAACTGAACTTGTTTCACCCACCAAAGCTAAACTATACTTTCATATTTTAGCTAGCTAGCTAGGAGCAACCATGTAGCTTTGCTATTTTCTGCAAAATAAGCTAGAAGGCGACAAACAGATGATAACCTTCAAATTGGACAAAACTGTTTACTTTGCAACATGACAAGCTTTAACAATAGAGCCGATTTATGGCTGCTTCCCACATAACAGCAGCACCATGCAGTTTAAAAGATTGATTTTTAAGCCCACCGGTTGGTTGGCTTGCATAAACTAAATCTATATATACAACTGTCTGAATGATCAATAAACTCCAGGAACTATTAACCTGTCTAAGATTCACATTAGCAATGGGAGAAGAAGGAGTACAGCTGAGGGCGTAACCCACACACGAGCAGCACAGGTGGATGTGCTGCTCGGTTTTTTTTGGAGGTTTTTTTTGGTTGTTTTTTTGTGTCACACACATTTAAAGAAGGAGGACAAAACAATTCCAGTTTAAATCCGAAATCATTGTGATCTTTTGATTACTTTCCTCGGTAGACTGCACTAAAACCGGAGTTCTCTATGCTACACTCAATGTCTGGATAAGTGCAGTAAAATACTTTAATATAGATGTCCAAATGTGCCCATAAAAAGCAGAGACATCATAAAACCGATACATTTTTCAAATACTTGCACTCTTGCTGGATTCTGAAGTCTAAACGACACACAAGATCTAAAGTAAGAACAGTCAGAGTGTAGATAAAGCAATGCTGCGCTAAAGAATCAACCAAAACAAGTTAGCCATTAAGATTGTTTTTTGCATCTTATGTAACATTTCCTCTTTGTCAGTAAGTTGTTCAGCACAACTTTGAGGCTTAATGTCTCCAGAATCATGACAAAGCAAGAGAAATGTGAAAAAAATTAATTAGACCTGCATTGTTCTTGTGGTATTCTGCAGAAAGCCACAGCATAAAGTAGGTCGTTACTTCAGCAATTATGAGAAAGACCTCCCAACATGATTATAGGTTACAGCTAATAAAAAACTGAATTTCAGTTTCTCGGAAAAATTATATAACAATTCATTATTATTCTTTTTATTTTTTTACAGAAATGCATAAACTCAGCATAAACACCCAATATTTGGTCGGTAGCTCTTTTGCATAAATTACAAAAGTGGTACCTTTGGCAGTATATGGGCAGGCATTAAGTTCTGCTAGGAAATGAGCTTCTATTAAGTAGAGGGAAGCATAAATTGCAATAAACTTTCCTGGCAGATGGCTAAAGTTGAGAAAACCTCAGTGAACCAACACCAGCAGATAACACGGCTTTATGTCTGTGGAAACATCACACTGGACCAAAAGAAACTATGATTCTAAGGCTGGCCTCTCTTCTTCCAGACTGTGGGGCATTGGGAATGCGCCCACTGTAGAATGACAAATTTTCTTTCATCTGAAAATTGGACTTTGGACCGCCAAGCAACAGTTCAGACATTTTGCTCTTTAGCCGAGGTGAGATGCTTATGACGTTGACTCTGGTTCAGGAAATGCAACAACTGTAGCTCAGGCCCTGGATACCTCTGAGTGCGGTGGCCCTTGGAGTGCTGACTGCAGCTTAAGTCTATTTCTTGTCAATCTCAACCAACCACATAAATAAGCTTCTGCTTATTGTTCTAGTTTCTTTTGCATCATACTTTTTCCTTCCTTTTAGCTTCCCAATAAAATGCTTGTCTTCTGTCTCTCTTATGGTTTAATGATCATGATCATTGAATAACATTTTTGTAATTCAGACGCCCATCTATTGATTTTATGTAATATTCAAAACGGACTTTATTTTTTTATTTTTATTTATTTTTTTATTACCTATGTCAGCATTCTTTAAAAATTAACAGAAAGAATTGTCAAAATGTGCCACAGGGTGTGCAAATTAACTACTTAAGAGTTTTCAAATGATGTTTTCGTTATTGAGGTCCACCTGTTTAAACATGGCAGGCTTTTGCATATCAGACTATGAGCTCCGCAAGAGACAACACAACAAGTGTTAATGTCTACTACCCTCTGACGTCACGCCATAATTTCTCAGCAAAGGGAAATTAAAGCTGAGATTAGATCAGAGATTTAATTATATCAGACCCAGGTCAGGATGTTCTCTATTAGCCAGTCAATCGACCAGGAGAGAATATGAGGGGAAAGTATGGCTCTGGTGCTGATCTGCACGCAACACACACACACACACACACACACACACGCATTTAACAGGAAGTTTGAGAACAAAGTCAGTGGTGAAAAGCAGACTTACTGTGGAGTTTTCTGGTAGGATGTTCCAGACGGTAGACTCATTGCTCATGGTCCTAGCCAGCTAAAGAGTCCCCCTGAGAGACAACACAAGCACACGAATGCACAAAGGAAGCGCCTGTCACTGGAGCCGTTTATCAAATCACAAAGTCAGTCACCAAATGTGCCGTCTTGTCCAGGGGAATAAACCCAGGCATGTCAGCCGAAGGCAAGCTGACAGAATGGTGTTCATTAAGCTCCCTACAACGTAACTGGGTGCTATAATTTGTTGGTTTTAAGGCCAGCTGAAAGCGAAATCTTTCCTGGAAACTAGAGGGACACTGCAAAAAAAAAAAAAAAAGAAAAGGGACAGAATCGGCTAAAGATCTGGGTTTCTGGAAGTGCCCAGGCATTGAAATGGCTTTTGTAAATCGAAGCATTAACTCTTCGTCTATACGCCACCACACATAGTTTCGGATCAGCCTGACAACTGGATCTATTCCCCGTATATCCTCTCACACGACAGAGAGAAACACCAGCTCTTTCAGGACTGCTGCCTTGTATTTGCTCTTCCAGATCACACCCTTTAATACTGCTACTGCTGCATCAAACACCCACACATACACACGCACACACACACACACACACACACACACACGTACGGATGAAGCTACTCACCCAGCGAGGAAGAAGCAACATGCCAGCAGCATTCAGCTCTTCTTGCTTGCCAGTCAATCACTGCAGCACTCAACTTCAGCAACACAATCTTTAATCTGTTACCTAGTTCCCATCTGACTTCCATACACTTGTAAGCCATCTAAGAAAGAATGGTTTGCTTTGCAGTATATTGCTGCACCACATCCTGCTTTCTGCCAGCCCAGTGATCTTACCCTGATGGAGGGCAGCGCGCAGCAGCAGCAGCAGCAGCAGCAGCAGCTCTGGATTTGTGTGTGTGTGTGTATGTGTGTTAGGCTGTATAGCTCAGGACTCTCCTCCTCAGCTCCCTTGCTGCATCCTCAGCCGACTGAGCCAGAGCAGCAGTGCTTCCCCCTCAGGACCGGCCCGCTGGCCTCGGAGCAACGGGACGAAAGCGTCGCATGGCTGGCAACAGGCAAACAAATAAGAGAATTATTATGTTATTATACTATCGACATGATTCAGTTACATGCATTCAACAAATACTGTAAGATTGTTTTGAAGATTTATTTTATTTCTCCTGATGACTTGGTGTGAACTGGATCAGTTCTGGCTATGACTGGCTAATTAAATACAAAAACAAAATTAGTTGTTTTTATTATTGATGTGCAATAAATGAATCAGAAGTAATAACATTTCAATTTTGAATCTATCACCGTACCTCCCAACAGCAAGAATTTTTGATAGGAATATAGATTTTTGTGTGAAAATTAGAACTTTATTCTTCTTTCCTTTTTTTTTATTTTAAAACTAGTTTCATCAAAGAACCTGCAGCCAATTTTCTTTGAAGTTTTATAGCCCTGGTTGAAACAGAAATTGTCTAAATCTTCCAGTCAATGAAAAATTGGTATATCGGGCAAGAAACTGATGATTGGTGCATCACCGTGTGAAGGAACGAAAACTGCTTTTAGAACAGCATGATAGCTATAACAGCAACTTTCATCACTTGGTCTAAATGGTTACATGAAAATGATAGGTAGCTATTCACTAGAGCTGCGATAAACCGTGAGCTGCGGTGACACGAGTTCGTAAAAGAACCGTCAGGTTTCGCTGTGTTGTAAATCCTGGAAATAGCCTCTGCTGATTAGTTGCCAAAGCAGATGGTGAGACGCGGGTGACCCAGCAACACCGTTTCCTTTCACGCTTAAAATCTCAATTCCGACCAGCTGCATTACCGGTATCACACAGCGCAGCTTTCACAGCGCGTTTAGATTTTGTTCCATCTTTTAGCGCCAATTATCTTTACGCCTCGAACAAAGTAAGAAACGCAGCACCAAGATTTGAAGGGGGGGTGAGATACATAAAAATGCTCGATCTCTTTGTGAAGAAAAACTGATTGTGGTTTTTCCTCTTCTTCTGATTTATCATTTCTGAAAGAATGCAGACTGATCCCGTATGCTTTTTGCTTTGAAAATGAATGGAAAACATCCATTTGTGCAAAATGAAAGAGAAATAAAATAAAACTGTACAAATGGATGCAGCGAGGCATCTTGATATTTCACAGCCGCCTTTGATTTTTATCTGTCCGGCGTTTGGGTTATAAGCTTGAGCGAAGGCAGCCGCACAGCTCACGATCTAAACCGGCTGCACACACACCTAAACACACACACACACGCATGCACACACACACAAAGCGGCTAGGAGCAGCACTCACCTACTCGACCAGCCTGGTCCATACGGGAGGTGGAGGGGTCGAAGGCAGCAACACAAAAACACTCCTGTGAGCACTTCAATGTCTTCTTTTTACAGCTAAAAAAAGTATTTATGAATGAAACGCCACCGTTTGGGACACGCCCACCGCCCCGTCAGAGGCGCACCACGTGACGTAGGGAGTGAGGTAAAGGGAGTGAGGGATGATGAAGGGTCTCTCAAATGATCCCGAAGCCCATCACAGCTGGAGCACAGCCAGAGGAAAGCCTGGGAGGATCAACTATATGTGGAACAGTATATTTTACACACCTTAGTCATAGCGAAGGAATTGTTGCTATTTTATTAAATCCGCTTTCATTTGATTTACACATGTAAGCAAAGCCTTTAGATTATTTGGAACAATAAGATAAAAGTATGACTCCCCCAGCCCCTCATTTTAGTAAATCAAATCATGCTCCAATATCTGCCAACTCAACCATGTTTCTTAATTATAAAAAAATAACCTTGTGGGTCCATGATTTGTGTTGCAACAAAAGAATTTTGGCGCCATCTCCTGGCAGCGAGAGGCTATGAGTTTGCTGTGTCCACAGTGACTTTTGGGTTGAGGATCTCTGCGGGTTCTTCAGTTACCGCAGGGCTTCTTAGTTCCTCAATTTGACTTGTCGATTTAAATGGATGGGCCTGACTCTTGGTAGATTGGCAGTTGCAAATAAATATAGATTTCACTTGCAATAAATAATGCAAATTAAATATATATTGCAAATATATAAACATTGTTCGTTTTACTCTATGAACTACTGACAACATGTCTTCAAAAATCCAAGCAAACATTTAGTATCTATTTAAAGAAAATGAGAAATGGTCAAAATAACGAAAAAGATTTTATACCTCAAGTAACGCAAAGAAAACAAGTTCATATTAATTTAGAAACAACAATACTAATGTTTTACCTCAGGAAGGGTTCAGAAATCAATATTTGGTGGAATAACCATGAGGTTTTCAATGGGGTTCAGTACAGCGGTCTCTTTTTTTTATCCCCAGGGCTAGAAACTACACTACCCAACGTTCTTTGCGTCCGTGCGCGAGCACAAAGCCTTATGGGTAACCCGAAACGTCCTTGTCCTTGCGCACATCGACTCCCTTCACGCCTGGGCCGGGAGTTTCCTTGTCATTCACCTGCACTTGAATAGAATAAAACCTTCCAAACATGATGGCTGCCAGGTTTCTCCGTCGTGCTCTCCCTGCGTTGAGGCAAGCTCGCTCCTACGCTGAGGCCGCCTCCGGTGCCCCGCAAATGTCCTTCACTTTCGCCTCTCCGACACAGGTATTGGTTGTCGATATTAGCGAGGCTCAAGGCCTAGCTTAGCCTGTCTGCTATTTACAGCACTCTTTTGCAATTAAAACGCATTGTCACCGGTTGCTAACCCGCATATCCCCGGTGGTGTTGTGCAGAGTTGAGCATTTGGACACGTTTGTTGCCATTGCATCAGATGTAGAATACGTCAAAAAACGCAGCTTAGGTCAAAGTTAGCATCGTGATGAGGATAGCTGCGATTGCTAACCTGGCTGTCATTCAGTGGCTTTAGTCAGTTCTGTCATTTGCCTTTAAAAATGATCACTGAAGAACCCTCTCTATTAATTTAACCAACTTATTTTTACCTGTTTTACAAAAAAATATGTTGGCCCTAAATACTTATCGTTGTTTAATTGATGTGATAAACCTTAACCTACAGGGGGAAAAATGCTTATTGATAAACCGTAACCTTGAAGTTCATATTAAACAGTTTTCATTTGACTTAGCTTGAATTTAGAAAGTAAAAAAATGCATTTACATTGTTTTTCATTTAAATCTCATTGTGCAGCGTGATTGTATTCAATCTCTTACAGTTTGATTTGGAAAATCAAATCAGAATTTGCTGGTATAATTAAAACATAAGTTAATAGGACTTAGTTGTGCTAACACCTTTTAGGCTTGGCAGAGTTAAGCTCATATTGCAATATGATGTCAAAAAAATATGTAATTCTCTGCGTAGGATTTAAAGTAGTCTTCAAACCAGTTGTGTTTATTTGACACTTACAATTTGTCTGTACTTTTCTTTAGCATTTTTCCTTTTCTCCATTATAAGCTTTTAGCCTCTTACTAAGAAGGAAAGTTAATTACTGAGATCTAAGATCTCCTCTTCAGGAGTGTCCTTGCCAGATGGGCAGCAGCACAAAAGACAATTTCAAAATGCTTGACATGCAGCAACCGAGACACTAAAGATACGACTGAAGTTGCCATGAATGTCTTAAGAGATAATCAAACATGGCAAAAGCACCTGCAATCTGATGTGGATGGTTTCAGGAGAAACAGATGTAGACATTAAAAACAAACTAGAGATCACAGAGGACTAGTAAATAATACAATAATTGGAAAAAAAAGTCTGACAAAAATAAATGTTGTTTTTATATGTGCATCTTCCCTCCCAGGTGTTCTTCCAAGAGGCCAGTGTGAAACAGGTTGACGTCCCGACACTTACCGGTGCGTTCGGTATCCTCCCGGCTCACGTCCCCACCCTGCAGGTGCTCAGGCCTGGTGTCGTCACCGTCTTTAATGACGACGGCTCCTCTGCCAAATACTTTGGTAAGATCTTACTCTGTTGCTATTACACTGTATCGTATGCTGTATCGTAAACATGTACATCAAACTGTGGCAAAATGTGCAGTTTGTTTACAATGTTAGGAACGATCTTAGTGATTTATATTTAGCCCTAAAATGTATCCAGTTTGAATTTAAATGGACAAATGTGCATTTCAAAACTGTGATATTCCATTGTCAATATGTTGCATGCATGAATCTGGGTTAGCAGGTTTCATATGTAAAGCCTGTCCACAGTAAAAATGTTCATGTTTAAAAAAAACTATTTGTCCTCTCACAGATTGCTTCTGGTATTTTCTTTGTCTCACTTACATTTTGCAAGTCATCAAACTAATTTTAATACCTGGAAAGAGTAGCTTGCACATGTACAGTCTTAAATATTCGCTTTATTTATTCATTAAAAATAGCTTTCAAAAACATTTATAATTTAAAAGTTAATCACATAAGTGAGAGGACTTAGTTTACCATCACAATTTTTTCAATCAAAGAACACCTTTCTGGAGAAGACTGGAGCTTAACATTCTGCTCCTAAGGAGTTTAGTCTACAACCACTGCCGCAGAAAATGAGTCTCTAATTTATTCACAATTGACATGAATATTAAGAGCTGGTTGCTGTGAAAAAAAGTCATATTTTATAATGATCTTTTTTACTTTATTGGTTAAAAAAAACTGATTGTAGACACACTGTCCCACCAAATGTTTTCAATAAAATGTATAAAATAAAAACATTATGTCTGGAAAAAAGATGAACCATTAATAAAGGTCATTAGTGGTGTAGCGAGGACGGCACTAGCCCCACTAGTGCCACCGAATTTGATTGACATGTACACCAGACCTTGACAGATGCACAATTGCAACATAAGACAAACATGATTTGTGGTTGTCGTTTCTGTATGAATACTGACCTCCTCTGGTTTAGTGACGTCTCATAGCCTTAAGACTTAAGAATGCATAACCAAAACAAATCTGTTCATTGCAATTACCTTGCCCTAGCATGGCATGTTGCATTTACATTTCACTGTGAACTTTGATATGTCTTTTTGCACTGAGTACTATGCTTATTGAATCATGAAAAAGCAAAAACTTTGTGAGAAATGTGTAGGAATCCTGCTGAACTCTGTTAAGCCACATGTATTTGGGCATGCACCGCTCGTTTTGCCTATCATACACACCTAGAATCAAATATGTCTAAGTTCTTACAAAAAGGCACTGTGTGTGTTTTTGCAGTGAGTAGCGGGTCAGTGACAGTCAACGCTGATTCTTCAGTGCAGCTGCTTGCTGAGGAGGCTGTTCCCCTGGACCAGCTGGACGTAGCAGTGAGTATAAACTCTGCCGTATTGCTTACCTGTCCTGTAAGATGTTGATTAAATTAATACACTAGATTTAAAAACTAATTCCACTATTCCAACTTTGCGTACCTTGTGCTGCCCATTACAGAATATTTCTCTAAAGTTTTTCACTTAACGTTTTGTATTTACGTTTGCTCTCAATAAATCCTTATGACTACGACATACTAGCTCACATCTCATTCTCAGCTTACTTTTTGTCATAGAGGTAACTGGACAAAGACGTAAGTTTACAATTAAAGCTAAATGTTTAATGAGCATTTTGCAGTTGATTTTAGAAGCTCAGACACAAATATTGTCTGAAGTTTTGTTGGATTTTCCAGGCAACATTTAAGTAATAGCAGTTTTCAAAATGTCAACATAAATCAAGTTATAATGTATGGCTTCTGTTTATCAAATTACACTGTTAGGTTTTTTATATAACAATTTAGGCATTAATTTGGTGGCCAGTAAATTTTTACCAGAGTTAAAAGATTAATGAAATAAGAATAAGGATGCCAGTTAGAAAAAATCTAAATATGACCATGTCTAATGTCAAATTTGCTGAAATTTGAAAACTAATGTCAGGAAATTTGACAAAAAAACCATGTAAGTTTGTGTGTAAATTGAATATGTTGTGCTTTTAAAGCTACAAAACTCACAAAATCCCATGAGGAGAGTTTGCTCTGATGTTGTGCCATCGGTTACTCATTCACAATTGGCATCAATTGGGTCAGCTTATTTCTTTCTTTTTCTTCTTTTACATCAATTGAGCTGTTCTCTTGAGCTCTTTGTAAAAGGTCATCTGTCCCTGCAGTCTCAGATCATGTGCGTTCTGCTCTGAAAGGACTTCTGTGTCGACTTAATAAAGTTTGAAACGGTGCTTCTGATGCTGAGAGCAGCTCTGCAATACTCTGCTGTTAACTTGTTGACGTACACTGGGCTGGATGAAAAACGGCACCAAATGAAGTAGTGCAAGTTTAGCCCAAGCAGATGAGGCGTTTGTGCTGTTTGAAAGACGCGGCTTCGTATCGCTTATTCCTCGCTAAAGTCAGGAATTGATGGAAATTTGCTCCATCGCAGTCAAAGGTTCTGAGCTCGAGTAAAATCCAGTTTTGTTTATATGTTTGTGAAAATGAAAACAAATGCTTAATTGTGCCTTATTTTACGTGAGCACACATTTTGAGTTGCGTCAAAGATCACAACAAGGAACAAATGAAGTCAGTGATGTAAGGTCTAAAATTAGTCTTTAACATACGCTATGATTACGGCATTAAAGAGTTTTTAGTTAAAGATGAATTAAAGAAAATAATCTTCTAATTCCTTTATTTCCCTGTTGTGTTGAAGCGACTACCTCCATCAAGAAACTTGCAGAACATTCAAGTCTAACCAGCAAGTTAGACTTCAAACACAACTGGAAGTGTGTATTGTCCAGAAAAGGCCTAATTGGAGTTTCTCTACATAACAAAATGAATATATTTTGTAAAACCAGAGGTCAGTCGGTCCATTTGAAAGGGATGAAGATCTGACACAGGAAGTTGAACTCATGAGCTTACATGGAGCAGAGTTTAGCCATTTGCTTACTGTCAAGAGCTGCGTTTCCATTACAAATGAGCGCAAAACGTTGATATTCCTGCAATGTCGAAAAACACAATTTCTCAAATGCAGTGTCTCCATTAAATAAGAAAGGCAAATAAAGATGCACGTGAATAAGTTTGTTTACCCGATAAGTCATTAAGAAAACATGTTGCGCCATCGTCCTCCTACATCTTCCTGTCGTCGTCTTTGTTTTTTCCACCAGCACCAGCATCTGGTTGTTGATCACACGACTTGTGTGATGCAAATTGTTTCTATTGTAGTTTTGCGAAATACACTAATGTCTATACAACTGAAAAAGTACCTCAGCCTAGTGCAAAAACTTTTATCAAGTAACCATAAATAAGTGGTCTGTTTCCATTCCTTCATGAAAATAAAGCAAATTTGCTTCCATAATTCCAGTTGGTGCAATTTTACGGTCAATAAAACTGCAGCTTCTGTTAGACTGTTTAAGCCGTAGGACCTGTGAGATGTCATATTTTAGCGGGTTTTGAAACCGGGAAGCTTGTTGCCATGCCACTCCCTGGCACACTGGATTCATTCACACAAAAGGGACAATATAAGTGATCCTGTTAGTAAATGGAAAACTCGTTTAATAGCCCACACTGTGGTTAAGCCAGACATGTGTTAATGTTAATGGCATCACTTCATACAACTCGGGTTTTTTTTTTTTTTTTTAAATAAAGTTCTCATTTAAAGTTTAATCAGTTGGTTTCCTCTGAGGGAGGCGTCTCTGACTGACTTTGGATTTCGACTTTCACAGATGACCAAATCTCTGTTTGATATTAACGTGATGGCGTGTGTCTGAGGAGGAGACCCGCAGCACTGAGGCCGATGTCACAGTTTATCAGTTCAAGCCGTCAAAGCCGCCGGCTCCCCTATAAAGTATACGTCCAGTACGTTTAGTCGCAAACTCTACAAAGGAGGGGAGCTTTTTATGTTTTCTACGTTGTTCTTTAAGCAATAGCAATTGGCTTAATTTCCCTCTAACTCTAATTAGCTTACATAATTAGCTTTTCCAGCCTGATGATTAGCCATCTGACCAGTCTGGAGGTGAAGTCCAGATTAAATGTCGGCTACGATAATGGCGGGCCGTGTTATTATCCACTCATCATAGAGTTGTCAGGCTCTCGCTCTAGGCAGCATTACAGTCTGTCAGCTTGACTCTGTCGCAGTAAATGAGTTATTTTTTTATCTTTTTTTTTTCCCCCTTTCCTGGTTGTCTTTCACTCCATAGTAACAATGCACATGGGCCCACACTGTTAATAAGGCGGGAAAGGTCAGTCACTGTCGAGTTATAGCAGATGTGCCAAGTCCCTACTGGGAGACCTTTAACTTCCAGCTATGTTTGGCATTTCTCGTTTCTAATCGCGACTGTGACAAATGGAGCTTTCAGAGCAAAGAGACAGTGGGGATTTTCTCCACTCGTCTTTGTCGTCACTTTCCACTCTTGCTCGGTCTGGCTGTTTCAACTCGGACATCCCCGTTGGGAGACACACGCATGCAGACTCGAAATGTTTGGAGTTGAAGTATTTTCCTGTTCTACGCACATATGGGAAAAGGAGAAGAGAGTCTGGAAGAAAAATGTATTTCTGGACTTTATTTCTTGTACAGCTGTAAAAATGTTGAGTCGTCCATCTATCCCTTCCCCTCTTCCAATATTTTTTTTTTTTTTTTGCAGTTTAAACTGTCCTTTGTTGAAATGTGCATTAAACTCTGTTTTTGTACTTTTTACTTGTATGGTAAAAACTGATAGAAAAGAAACACAAAGTCTGGGTTTGTAAAATAGAATATATAAAATACTCCTTAGCTGCTTTAAGAAAAAACCGACTCGTAAAGCTACACGAACTCTGAATTATTTTCCTGCTTTGACAGCATTTTCCAGATTGCAGAGTTTTTCTTCATTTTTTTGTTTCATTGCTCCATCCCCTTCTTTGTTTCTTCCATTCACTTTCAGGCAGCTAAGGCCAACCTTGAAAAAGCTCAGTCCGAATTGGCCGGTGCAGCTGATGAGGCAAGAAGGGCAGAAGTTCAGATCAACATAGAAGCCAACGAGGCCATCGTCAAGGCTCTGGAGTAGACTTACGGTACAACCTCTCAGCTCCTTTTAGCAATTTTGAGTGAAAAAGCAGAACATTTGACAAATTATTGTGTTTTTGCTCTCCCTTTTGGTTTCAGATAACCTGTTGCTCGGATGAACATGTTCTGTCCTCTCGGGATTCCAGCTCAGACCTGTCGGCGTCCAGAAAATACCATTCTTTCTTTGTACAGTGAATGAAGTTAACAATAAATTTATTTGGAGTTACTTTGTGAAGTGTTTCCTAAATCTGTTATTTTGATGCTCAAAGCACGCCGTTGTTTCAGATTTAACCCCCATATCTGTTTATACAATTCATTTACGTCCTTTTATCTCTTGCAGTTTTTCGTGCAGCTGCAGTTACTACCACTTGATGGCAGCAGAGAGCAATTAACCTTATTTAAGCTGACCCATTTTTTTTGTTCGTCATGACAAATGAAACATCCCTCACTAAAGTTAGGATGAAACCATTCCTAAATGTCATCAGTAAACCCCCAAACTTGGGAATTTTCTCATTTCTTCGGTTCTGGGATCCGGTATCAGCTGCTGCGTTGTGACTTATCATAGGGAAATGTGCGGGTTAGCATTACTTGGAATCCTATGTCCCAAAAAAATTAAGCTGGGAGTGCCCACACTTCTGAGATATAACAAAAAGCACCAGCAATGAGGCAAGTAGAATGTCTCCACGGTCTGTTCTGTGGAAAACGGAGCTTTGTTTGCAACCACAGCGTCCAGCTCTCGTTCACTCTGAGGCTGTGACCTCAATCACGTGCTGAATTGTTGTTCTCAGAACAAGAACCACAAGCCTTTCTTAAAACACAACAGCCATAGTAAGTGCAAGAAAGGTTGATTTCTTTTGTTGTGTTATGATCTCTAAAAGAGCTCTGAGGCCCTAATAGAAAAGATGTTTTTGTGATTGGATTATAGTATGCTTTGTATTCGCCTGTGCTTGGTTTTAGTCAGGGGTGTGTTGGTCTACTACATAAAATCCAATTAAAACAAATTGATGTGGTTTTAGCATAACAAAATTTAGATATGTTTTAGTGCGGAAAGCCTTGCAAAACACTATGCAGTGTAACTGCTGCACATTCATTTGAAACTATTCTCGGATTTTGTTTTAATCCATTTTAATCAGAAAATTGAGGCACAGAAGGGAACCCAAGTGAGTAACGGAGTTGGATTAAAAAAAAGCCGTGGTCGACACCTTTCACATCCTTCTCTCTGTTCTTCTTTCTAATCTGTCATCAAAACCTCACTCCAACTGAAAACATTCATAAATAGTGCACACTCATTCTTGCGCATCAGTTTTTCACAATGCACGACAAGCATTTCTAAGACAAACAGTTGATTTATATATATATATATATATATATATATATATATATATATATATATATATATATGTGTGTGTGGGACAAACGGTGGGGGG
>CAEGAF010132694.1:0-14277 GCA_903067075.1 Micropoecilia bifurca
TTTGGTGGGGGCGGTGAGGGACCTGGATAAGGGAAGGGGGGGCGCTGGGCCAAAAAAGGTTGAGAAACACTGATCTATACTATCCAGCTTTGCTCCAAAAACCCACCGGAGTGATTTTAGCTCTTCCAACACTTCAGCTATGCTAGCCATATTAGCTTCCTCACCGCACGTTGGACTCTGTGTTGTTTTGGTGGCTGCCTTGCGTCTTTTTGAGAAAATTTCGCACTGTTTCACTGACGAAGCTTTAGACATATCAGTGTCGTATCTTTCAAGCCTTACTTACAGTTTTTACAAGGGTTTTAAAAGGAAGTTTCGAACACTGTCCTCGGAGTTATTCACCGAGCTGCCATTCAGGTCGTCAGTTACGTGACCCCCCACAAAGAGGTCACTTTTAATTGGTCCAAGAGAAGATTCAGATATTTGTGTGTGATAATTATACTGCAACTATTTAACAAAAATTACAGTAGATTAATCACACCATATCAGACTTGACTAGATGGGAGATTGTTCCTCTGTCCCTCCTGGACAGAATAGAAACAGTGAGAATTAATCTACTCCTACAATTAATGTAATTAATGTAAGGCATTCCCTATTTGGATACTGGCCTTTATTTTGAAAACTTTGAATAAAATTATTATTAATTTTATTTGGCAAGAGAGGAAACCAAGAAGTTGAACTTTTTTGCAACATTGCCATTTGAACTTTATCTTTCCTGAGTTTAGATAAAACTCTCCATCTCTTAATTTGGTTATTTATGCCATTTACTATACAAAGAAAAAAAAAAATCACCTTTATTTGAATTCTCTCCATTTAGGTAATATTATTTGCCATTTCACAAATAACCCCGGAAAGCCTGCCCCCACTCACTAGACTTAATAGAACATGAACATGCAAAACAAAAGCAAACAGGAACAATGTACAAGATGGTTCTCTTTCAGTTCCCTAAAGCCATGGTTTACTCTCAGCACTGAAGTTGGCTAGTGAGTAGACATGGTGCATTTATTTGTTTTTCATGCCAGACAAATCCCTTATGTTTCCAAGCTTTGCAAAGTAATGACTCTTTATACAGCATTTGATACTCAAAAACCTCACTACAACTGAACACGGTGTGTTTCCTCTGAGGGTTGTGGTCCCAGTGTCCGCTGAGCTCATTCAATCTGCATGTCCGTCCCGGCTAGAAATTCTGTCCTTAGTTCCTACTAGCTTAATGCTATGATAAGTTAGATGTACTTTTTCTGTCTATATCGTTTTGTAATCTTTTCTCTATTGTTATATTGTTGTTTGGGCTTCATTAGTCTTGCACCATTCAACAGCTTTTTGTAATGCAATATTACCAAGCCTAAAGGGAATAATTCTGCAATAATTTATCCAGTTCTCGAGAGCCTCTTTACCAACCTGCCATCTTTACAGTGTCTGACCAGAACCTCAAAAGAGTTTAATTAAAAAAAAAATGTATAGTGAGTGTTTTTAACCAAACATGTTGAGTAACAAACTAACCTCTTATAAGTGTTGAGAACCCATGTCAGCAGTGACACAATTTCATTAGCTTCCAGATCCTCCAAGGCCAGCTCCTTCACACGAGTGGACACAGCATTGTGATAGAGGCTGAAAAATCTAGACCATAAAAACATCCAGAAATTGAACAATACATTACCATTCAGTTATTTCATAAGTTGTTTTTGTTTAATTTAAATTTTCTGACTTAGAGCTTTAAAAAATCCCGTTGCTTCTAAATTAAAAGACTATACTGTGCATAGTGTTACAAAGAAGTGATTATTCCAAATGCATCACCTGTTGAAGGTGTTGTGGTGTGGGGGGAAGCACTGCACCATGAGATTTTTAACAACAATAAGGTCATCCAGAACGTATTTCCTGGTTATTTCCAGCAGACGAACGAGCCACATTTTATCAGCCTCTCTGGTCACTGCCTGGGTGCCCTCGATGCGTGTGCTCACAGTTCCCTCCAACACCTGATGAGGAGGAGAAGGTCAGATCGAGCAGAAAAAGATGGTGTATGTAAGGAAGAAAAGAAAGTTGGAATAGCAAGACTAAGATTCATTTGATTTCCACCATTCAAAGTTTGACAAACTCATACAGATTTTGACTTTGTATCCGAGTTAATGTGTTGGTAGTTGTAGAAGTTTAGATTCTAAGCCCAAACGACACCATGTTTCTTGCATGCTCTGGTTCTCAACCCCATTGAGATTGTGCGATCCTCATATTTTTGACTATCAGTAGAGGACTAGGGTCATACATTGACAAAACTGTTATCGGCTTACATATGGTAGGGGATCTCAACAACGGGAATAAAGGAGATGTTAAAGTGGCCCAAGAATGGACCCTTGTGGATCTCCACAGTAGAGTTTGTTTGTCCAGATTTATAATTATGGAATGTCCAAAAGTAATCCATGTCAGCCATAAAACACTGCATTCCAGTAAGGGACTTGGAAGTATTTGGACCTAAAGATGTTCTCTGAGCCCACATTTTCAGTAATATTCTTAACTTGAAGGCTTTGAGAAGTATTCATGAGTAAATCCATTTAAGCTCCTCTGACCTGAAACATCTTGTCCTTCCAGTGTTTGGGTCGCCCAGGTGGAATGAAGCCAGTCTGTTTCTTCCGGTCAACCATTCGCCGGTCAAGCTTCTCCTCTCGCTCAATAATACGGACCACTGACACCAACATGGTAGGGTCGCGCCGAACGGTTACCATGGACCTCTGCAGTACCATCCACAACTGCTTAGCAAGCTCATCTGATAGTCTTTGTACCTTGGAGAAAAATCAGAAAACATTTACAGTTAACACTTTGTTTTTTATATCAGGGAATGTTAGAACCATCAGAACACCCAAACTAGTTTTATCAACAATGATCAATCAATCAAATTTTATTTGTATAGCACATTTCAGCAGCAAGGCATTTCAAAGTGCTTTAGACAACTTAAAATAAAAATAAAAACAGAAATAGACAGATTTTGAAAAAGATTAGAAGATAGAAACATTATTAAAAGTAAAATTTAAGAGAAAACATTTTAAAACATCTCAAACCTCGACATCATACAAAGATTCTCAAACCCCAGAGTTTTTGTATCTTACAAGGATTCAAGGCATTTCAAAGTGCTTTACACAATTTAAAATAAAAATAGAACAAGACAGAGTTTGAAAAAGATTTAAAGCGTTAAAATCATTATTAAAAGTAAAAATAAAGAATACAAACATTCAGTTTATCCATAAGCAACTCTAAACAGCATGGTTTTAATTTGAGATTTAAAGGCACTCAGTGTTTCAGCTGCTTTACAGTTTTCTGGAAGTTTGTTCCAAATTTGTGGTGCGTAGAAACTGAATGCTGCTTCTCGTCTCGTTCTGGTTCTGGGGATGCATGTCAATAAAGGTGTAAAACCGTATTTATTTCAAGTAATTTGCAAAATAAAACCCTCCGTTTTAGGGATTACAAGGTTAAGAAACGTGATAATGTTACAAATATCTTTAAAATGTCCTCTTCGGTCATATTTTTGTCCGTTTTCTCCTCAATATCCGAGAGCTTAGAGCGATGCGCGCTCACGCGACAGGGGATGTAAATTTGGGCAGGCATGTTTCTGGGCATCACACCAGGTGAGCTCTGCGAGCTTTGCTTTTGTGATGCATTTCTGAGCTCCGAGGCTGGACTCAAAACTTCTTATTTTTATCCCCACTCATTCCTGTTAAGAAAAATAAACTTTTAGCGCGTTGCTACTTTGAATTGGGGGGGGTTTATATCTAGCGATGCAGGACCTCTTTTCTATGCTGTCGTACTAGTCGCCATGACACCGGAAGTCCAAATCTCTAAATATTTCAAAGGAAATGACCACAATAAGAATTGACCACACTTATACTGCCTTCAAAAGAACAAAAACAACCCATCCACAAAGTTTGATTAGTATATTTGATTGATGGACAGAATTAGAACCAAGATAACTGAAAAATGACAAAGCCAAAATTGTTATCCCTCCTGAGATTTAATGGTAATGTGGACACCTGACAACAGTAGAAGTAGTTCTTCACTTGATGGCACATGTCTCTTGCGGTGTATGAGTCAATTCTTCCACGCCAAATCATTCCATCTCATTTAGGTTGTGTGGTCTTTAAGCATTGTTGGGTCTCCAGTAATAATGGACTGAACAACAAGGCATATAGATACTGGTTTAAAAACAATTAATCCCAGAATGCACTGCATTAACCTACCTATAGTTTTAGGAGGAAGAGGAGTTTTACTGAACGAATGTGTGACATGTTAACTAAAACCCATCTGCTGAAGGTCAGCTTCTTTTCACAATGGCTGCTGGATTGAAGAACACCTGTTCTTTGGACCCATCAAGCAGACTGACCAAATCCATTCTGTGCCTAATGCAGAAAGTTATTGTGTGTCTCCTTCAACATGCTCTACCGACTATACAGCTGTACAGCTGCTGTCTTTGGTTTCTGTTCCGTTACACTTCCGAGATATTTCACATTTTACAGAGTCTCAAATCCCTTTTTCATCTTTATTTTAACATCTAAAATATTTACAACATCGAATATGGACTGCATAAACTCTAGTGAGTGAAACATTAAGATCTCAGTTCTGTTGGTATCACAATTTGATACCCAAGTTGTGAATCACTTCATGTGCATCCTTGACTTCATGACATCTCACAGTGTGTATTGATCCTTCCTTACTATAAAGATTTGTGGAGGTTTGTATTGATTTCGTGAGTGAAGCAGGATGCTTACTAAAGCTAGCAACATCTCATAATTGCACCCAGCTACACTTACGTCTTCAAAGTAGATAGAGATGAGGTTCATGTCACTGGTGTTCTTGCTGTCCATACGATACTGCTCATACATAAGGTCATCACGAGAGCACTCCAGCTCCATCAGCTTCCTGTGAGCCTGCAGCAGCTCCCCCTGCTCAGTCAGCTGCTGGGTCTCCTGCACTATCTCTGGAACTGAACCCAGAACAATAGAACATTAAACAGATACAAAACACTCATATTTTAGATATAATATGACAAAACCAACCAGAGAAAATGTTTTTCAGGTTTTCCACGGCAGCAGCTAGCTGACTGTGCTGAACAACGGCATCCTTCACATCTTTTAGGTTCTCAATAGTGTTGATGCTCTGCCTCCAGTCTTTGCTCACATTAGCCAGAGAGCTCTGGATATCTTTGACATCCAGAAGGGCGGTATGCAGCTGAGTCAATCCTGTGCGAACACCATCCAGCTGAGACTGGATTGCTGCCTGTACACCACCACAGAAAACAGAACTAGTTATTGGAAGTGTTGAAGGGTGAGTCAAACCTGCCAAAACACAGCAGGTTAAACCAATAAACACAAAACCACTTCAGTAGTGCTCAAGGATTTGGTGAGAAGTTCCTGATTTTCTCACTTCTTCTATCTGCTAGTGTTTAAGCTCAAGTAAACCTGTAAAGGGGGGGGGGGGTATACTTAACAGAGACTCAGCAAGATCACTACCGTTGACATGTATATGAATACTGATAATAAAATTACTCAGACTCAACAAAATGAGGAATAACATTGTTTTCCTTTTTTGTTGAGTATAAATAAATAAATAGAATTTATTATTTACAAGAATTTAACATAAATTTACACATAACGTTGATCAAATGTCTGTCAGCTGTTGTTTTTTCCTCAACAAGCAGTTGAGTTGTTCGGACTTCCGAACCCTTAATTAGGGTGTTTAATATACTTTTTTATTGGTTCTAGTTTTTATTTTTATTTATTTAATATCCAAGTAAGAAACACATGGTGTGGTGCATTACATTATTGAAAGGAAAAAGAGAATTAAAAAAAGAAAATCACAGAACAAAAAAACAAAGTTTTGTGTTTTAAAGAATGAGTATTATTAACCATATGTGGTACTAATTTTAAATGTCATGTTTTTATGACCTGTAAGCAGAGAAGACTCTTAAAGAACAGAAATATAGGTTTTCAAACATCTACGTGTGTGCAATAATCTATAACAATGTGTTTCACTTGTTATCTAGAAACACTGGTATCCTTGTTTCAACAGTGCGTAATGTTATTGAAAAGTTGCTGAAATAAATTGACTTTTCATTATATCCTAATTTAATTAATGGGTCTGTGCACTGAATGAAAAAAATCTAAAAAATAAAAACAGTTGTTTCTTGTTTACTTTAAAATAACTTAGATTTTTAAGTAAGGCGTATTATTAAAGTCTTGCTTACCATTATTGACACCCATGAAGTTTAAGTATGTATTATGGAATATATACTTGAAGAAATTAATCAAGTTCATCAAGTAACTTGATGAAGTTACTTGATGAACTTTTAAGCCGTGCTCCAAGCGTATCTTTTGTCTTAGCATTTCACTAGCAGAGCAGATTTATTCCTAAAGGTTAGGTTTATAATAGGTAGGTTTATAGTTTATGCATTTAAACCCGACAGTTCGCGGACCAATCACAGCTGGTCCCTCTGCTCTTTGCCTCGCGCTGCCGCTGCTTTACCTCAGCGTGGATCGCGCGCTGCTGCCTCCTTTCACTCCAACTGGACACAAGCTGACCTGTATGGATGTTTACATCAACCTACTGTGAGGAATTATGATCCTCTGGAGAATCTAGGTAAGAGTTTAAAACCCGCCGTTAGCTCTGGTTGTGCAGCTCAAAGTGAACCGCAGGAATAACTTGTATTGAATTCAGAGGCGCGTTGTGAAGCAATGAGAATGATTTATCTTTGTGATGAACAATTATATGCGGCGTTTACATCTCAACACGCTGTATGTATGTATGACGTTTGGAGGTCACAAGCTAGAATGCCGTCAGTTAGAATAGACTGTTGACACATTTCCAGTCCCGTTTCAGAGCTGCTGGTTTGATTGGGTGAAGTACCTTCAGTCTGGCCTCCACAGAGGCCTTCTTCCGGGCTTCTCTCCTCCGGTACTGCTCCACCTTATCCAGCTGGTCCGACCTCTGCAGCATGCCGGCCACACGCTGCACTGCAGTGGCTACAGCCTCCCTGCTGGTCTCCTCCATGACCAATAGCTGGACCTGCGGAGGGAAGGGGGGGGGGGGGGTGTAATCCACATTTGGGACTTTTGTTTCTTCCAACAGGAGTTCAATCTACTGGTAAAACAAAGTTGCAGCTACTTCCACTCAGAACAGTCAGAAGACTCGGTCCATCTCTGGATGTGATCAGCTGACCGCAGCTTTCATGGCGTCAGCAGGTCGCGCTACCAACACCAGCACGACATTATACGGCCATGTAAGCGAAAGTGACGGAGATTCCCATCGAAAAATAAACAGCACAATTTGACTTTGTCAGAAAAACGTAACAAATCAACTGATAAGTCAAGAAAGGCAACCTGAAGCTGCCATAGCATCGCTAAGCTAATTAGAGACACGAAGTTCTTGGTGTTTCTAAGCTTTTCTCTACAGGAACCAGGAAACATTCTTACCTCAGCAAGTTACAGAAGAAAATTGTTCTTTGTCTCTGCAAACAAAACAACGTTTCACATATAAACTGTCTTTGCTGTATTGTTTCCTCCTCTTCCTCCTCTGCCAGCTTATAAACTTCTTCTTGTATCTATTGGCGGTTGACGAACCACTTTAAAGGCGGATTGCCGCCACCTAGTGGACTGAGTCTGTAACTGAAGATAAAGCAAGAAAAGAAAAATAATTTTCTTTTGGTCAATCTGGTTTGTCTTGAAAATGTAAAGACTGATGGTTAGACACCGGTAATGTTTGTTTATCCTGCAAAGGTGACAAACAAATATAATCTATTTCATTATTATACTTTGGAAAAAAACAATAAAACTTGTTCTAATTGTTGATTATCAAATATAATCTGTAATTAAGACTTATATGTCAGTATGAATAGAGCATTTTTCTTTACTTTCCTGGTTATTCTAACTTATTTTTAAATGTTGTGAAGATAACTTGCAGTAGCCTATTGGTATTCCAGATATGACTTGGATATTGAGGTGCTGAATGTGCATGTCTGTTACAACGTAAATCAGCCAATCACACCACAGCAATTAATGCATTTCGACATTAGTGTGAAAGTATTTTTGGTGCAAAATTACTTGTGCTGTGTGAAGCTGAAGAGAAAAATCTTATAGGAGTTTGTAATTGTTTTGTTTTAAGTCTTCCAGATAATAATTGCATCTCTTCAAACTGTGTTTGGCAGCGCTCCCTGCTGTACAGGTATATGTACTAACACTGTATGTAAGGCAAATAAACAGACAAAATGTACTCTAGTAAAATTAAATGCACCACTCAAGACTTTTACTTGAGTAAAAACCAGAACTTGCTTCTAAAAATGCTGCAGTATGTAACTTTTACAAAATGTGTTCTGGCCCAAAGAGCCTCTTTTCATGGCTCCTCAGCCACTTCCTTTTTCTGCTGTTATTGACATGTTCCTGCCTGGGATCCAAAGACTTGTACCTAAAAACACAAACTGATCTGAAGCTTATGTCCTTACATTCTTCAATGAAATCCAGGCATAATAATTGAAAATAAATGTTGGTACTCAAATAAATTGTCTGTAGGATAATTAATCAACATTAAATACTTTAAGATGCAAAAATGACTATAGACCTCAAGTAGCTGTAATGATTTGATATATGGCAAACTCCAGATATGATCAGTATGTAGTTAAAATGCATCATAAGATAAACCAATAAATGGACTTCATGCCGAATTGTCAGTAGTATAGTGTACAGCAGATGTCCAAAGTGTCCAAACCTACAGCCCCCAACGACATTCTGAGAGGTAGAATAACTCAGAAGTTTATTCAGGTGGAAACAAGTTAAAATCCTGTTACAATATGGTAAAAAGGTATTTGCCTATTAATAACCACACCTTGGTTTTATTTTTAATTAGATCACAACTAGTACTTTATTCGGAAAAAAAAAAAATTGTACTCGAATGTTTTTGAACTGTGTTACTAAAAAGATAATTTTCCAAGCCAAGAACACAACCTCTAAATATCCATTTATTCGATATATTTATTAGATATTTTTATTTTAAGGCAGACATGCAAAACCTTGAGCTTTGATCAAAACTAGAATAAGTTGCACATCCACTTCCTGCAAATCTCTTAACTGCTTTATTCTAGGATGGTCATTGTAGCTCATACACCTGCCTCAACAAACCCAATGTCCTGTAGACAAAGCAGGTAGCAAACAGAGTTAGATAAAACCCTATTTCCATCATGGGAGAAGTGGAGGTGGTTGAGGAATATGAATATCTCAGTGTTCATCTTAATATACTGGACTGGAAATGCAACAGCAAAGCTCTCTATAATAAGGGACAAAGCAGCCTGTTCTTGTTGGGGAAGCCAAGATCTTTCAAAGTTTGCAGCAAGATGCTGCAGATCTTCTAAAAGTCTGTTGTTGAGATCATCATCTCTGTATCAGCAGCATCAGAGACGAGGAGCGAAAAAGCTCAACAACCTGAAAGAACGTTCTGGTGACAACTGTGAGACAATGATACAAAGGATTCTTCATTTCAACTTTATTTACTTAATATACACCAAAACACTCAATAGAAAGATACAAAAACATGTTACATTTCAACTTTGAACAAGACATTTTAAAAACCAACTATTGTCTTGAGGCTGGTCAGTTAATACCGTGGGTTTCTTCCACCTGCAAAGTTAAAACATTAAACATGTCCTTGCTGTCAAGTACTGACATCCAGAAACTTCTCCATGTCAAACAATCCAGAGAAAAGCAAACAAGATTCTCACCTTTAGTTTTCCCTCCTCTACTGTATCCACCATGAGCTTCCTGATGGTTAAACTGTCGCTCTGAGGGATAAAGAACGGTTAAAGAAATATAAGGGAGCAAACCTTCTGTCTGTTTAAAGAGACATAATCCACTTCAAAAAATTCAATGTTGAACAAGTTGATAAAGAAAGCTGGTTGGTCTGGCTTTCCTGGAGATCAAGCTTCTTAAAATGAAGATAACAAACCCTGAGCATCCTCTTAATGACCATGAACTAAGAGTCCTGCAGTACAAACGTAGCTCTTCTTCAGAGATGACTGAATACAACCAACAGTACGAATTACAACAAGTATTTTTGATTGAGCAATTGCATTATGTCTGATATTTGTAAGATTATGAGGAACATGTTACACCTGATGGAACCAAATGAAGATGCGTTACCTTGACCTGTGCCCCTCCATTGTCCATTCTTCCTTCTCTGCATATGTCCATTTCTGCCATCAATTGCCTTTTTTATATCTACAAGATAACACTCAAGTTTCAGTAATCAGTATATTATGGATAAGTCAAAGTAAACCATCACTATTAAATAAGAAGAAAACTACCTGAAGATTTAAAAGTATGTCTTCTGTTTGTTTCAGTATTCTTCAGCTCTCCACATAAACAAAGTTTCTCATGGAATTCAGTACATTGGACACCACAGTCCACCAAAGTTCCCTTTGATAAGGACACTTCAGCTACATTTTCAACTATAATCAGAACTTTGTCTTTGATGTCTACTGCATTCTGGGAAATCAGCTGGATGGCTGATGAGGAAATTTCCTCTGCTGCAGAATCAAGGGACATTTCCTCAGAGGATGAAAGGCTTTTCTGCTGCAGCTCATTAATCAGGGTGTTCTGGTTTGGGCTTTGACCAACCTCAGGTTCAGAAGACCTATTTTCAGTCTCATCCCTTTCAGTTGGAGTCGATGCGGCTTTTCTTGGCTGAGCGGAGGAAGGAGACAAGACATTCTCTTTTGAGTGAAGTAAGTTTTGACTTTGTTCTGGTTTTATAGATTCAGATAAATCCCCTTTAATTTCTGTTCCCATCTCACTCACAGGACTAAGCTCCTCTTCTTGGATACTGGAACAAAGACAGCTTTCTGGTACTTGAACAGAGACGCAGGCCGAGGAGCTGTGCCCTCTCTTTTCTTCATTCATGAGGTTCTCATTTTGGTTAGAGAGTCCAACATTTTCAGCTTCCTGTGTCTCTTCATTAACTTTAAGTTCTAACATGCCATTTTGTAACAGCCACTCTCTAGTAGGGACATAGGCCGGCAGAGACTCCACAGACCAGATGGATTCATTGGATTTTCTCTTCACCTGACAACTACAAGTAGACATATGAGGTGCAACATCTGAGATCTTGTGTAGATATGCCTCATTGGGATTTTCTTGCACTTCAGTTTTAGAGTTGTTGGAGGAGAAATTTTGCAAATGTTGCACGTCATCTATGAAGGTTAACGAATGTCTTTCTGAAAAGCTTATTACAGGCTCTTCATGTGTACTAGACTCCAGGAAAGCATCAATTGTAGAATAAGGGAGTCGAAGGCTTCTGAAGAGCATTTCACTAACTTTTGGACTTGCCATACCTTCATTAATACCAGTGCCAAGTCCTTTAACAGAACCAGTGTGCGTTTCAGTGGAATTGTGGGATAAAGGTTTGTTGAGCTCAACATCATGCTGAGAAGATGTCCAAATATCAGTATGGGACAACTCCACATCTGTCGTTTTCAGCAGCGCCGTTTGTGGTGTTCCACCCCCCCAGCTCATCAAAATGTCAGGAACAGAGATGCTCCTTTCTTTAAGGACCTCATCGTCTTTCTGAGACGAGCTAGACACTGGAAGTAAACCATCTGGAGATCTTATCCTTGTATTGTAATCCCCATCTTTAGAAAGAAAGTCAGGAATAGGCTCCTGGTCAGTATTAATTGGTGCGTCTTGCCTTGTGCTTCCAGATGATTCTACAGCAGTTGATTCAACAGGTTGTTTGTGAATTGTGACAGTGGTACTTGTAAAGGGCTTATTCACTTGCAAGTCTTTTTCTTCTCTGCTGGGCGACTTGCAGACTGCCACCTCAGTTGAGGTTTGCTTGGGGGAACTTAAGGCTGGGGAGCTTGGAGAATTTGAACAACTTCCCCTCCCAGAATCTGAGCCCATGTTATACCCATGCATGCCTCTTTGTGCAGGCTCAGTTTGAACTTCAGAATCCACAGTTTCTCTTACAGGGATAAAATGATTTGGGCGAATTCTTCGCATCTGATTAGGATTCTGATGGGATGCACCCTGAGTGTGTGACTGTGGGTGGTGCAAGCGCCTGTAGTCAACTGGTTGAACATGAGGGTGAGGGAGAATATATCCTGGAGCCTCCATGCAGGGGGGGAGGGGCAGTGGGGGCGGTGGTGCAATCATACCATAGCCTAGAAGATAAAAAAGTTGTTTTTTTTACAAAAATATTTTTGCTTTAAAATAGAAGGAATAAAGTAGCTTTTTGAAATGTATGGGTTAGGATAATTTATGCAAATCTGAGACCAAATCCAACTTCTAAGCCACACACACTTGCCAAAGAATTCATTACTCACCCATGCTGGGGAAGCCAGTAAAGGGGTTATAGGAGAAGGGTAGCGGCCACTGGTATTGAAGTAAAGGGGGTGGAGGTGGTGCAGAAATGTAGAAGACAGGACGGGCAAAGATGGGATGTTGGGCATGTGGAGAAAATCCCGGATCCTGAGCAACGCTGTGTGGACATGGATCCTGCTGTGCAAAGGATGCAACGCCACTGCTGGGGTTCCTTGCATCAGGTTCACAATGAGCTGGAAGTGGTTTGTTAATCGCTGCCATATTCAGACTACAGAATTAGAAAAGTGGAGTTAGTTGTGCAACACTGTTCTAGGAAATGAAAAATAAATTCAATTATCTAGATCAACATTACACACCCAACAAGGTCTCGAAGCAAAGAATACTCCTGAAAAAAAAATGTTTTTAAAACAATTGAGTCCATTGAGTCACATTTATACGAGCACTTTTAGCAAACATAAACTGACTTCATACATTAGAACTTTTAGCTTCCCCAAAATACTGTGTATTTTAACTTGTCAGACATAAAGTTTAACAATTAAAAGTTTACCTGTTTAAAGTTAAATAATTCAACATAAAAGCCTCAAACTATATCTTCCATATGAGACACACACTAATATATATATATATATATATATATATATATATATATATATATATATATATATATATATATATTGGTTCATTTTGTACATGTAGAAACTTATGTTGCAAAGATAAACAAACTTAAGATTGTGATTAAAAAAATCCCTAAAATAGTGTTTTTATGTGAGAACAGGGTATGATAAAAGATGAAAACTTCACACTCTGAAGTAGGTCTCACACTAATACAAGATATAAACTTAAATTAAAACAGTAATATGAACAAAAAAGAATAATTCCTGTACCTTGCTGACAGCCGGACAAAGTAAACACTTGTAGTGCAGAGAGTCAGTGAAACATCACAGCTGACACACCTGACAATAAGTACTAATCAGTCAACTCTGCATTTAAGCAGTTAAGATCAGCTGAAAATGCTGAAGCCAATCAGAGAGCCGCATCAAATGAATGTATTCTGCAATTCTAACACTAGATGGCGAGTCTAGCCGAGCTATAAAGCAAAGGCTTGTCTGATGAGCAGATATTTGCCATAATTACATCAGTAGCTTTGTTACAATGCCGATTCATTTTCCGTAGAAAAAAAGCACTTTTGCCTCATGGCCAAAAATAAACCCCCCAAAAAACAGAGGAAGAACCACAGTGCTGGTTATGTTGGACCTCAGAGCGGCTTTTGACGTTGTTGATCATGACATATTATTGGAACGACTGGAGAGAAGGGTAGGAGCGGAAAGGAGCAGCTGCAAAAGCAGTGAGATCGCGAAATTAATGCTAATTTCTACTGGTATCTTAACTTCGTCATTAGTTTTTAGCTTAGCTTAGTTTCTGTTCTGTATATTAAGGATTACCTGAAGAATGTTATCAGGGTTGATAACATCCGGAGCGGCGCGCAGCAGCAGCGGCGCTGTGTTTGGAGCAGGAAGAGGAAAAACCCGGAGCCGGAATCCGCGGCGCAGTGAGGGTTTCCATGACAACAATGGCTGATCGATCATTATTATCAGCAACAGACAAAGAGTCTCAGAGACTGAGAGAACGATGAGATCCTGGCAGTGTGAGAGGAGATACTCAGAGATCCAAGCGGCGCTGCGTAGCTGCAGGGAGTCGATCACTACGGGGTGATGCGGAGCCACTACTTTAGCAGTTAGTAGTAAACAGCTTACAGCCACGGCTAACTCCGGGAGCCAAGCTAGAAAAGCCTTTTTCACCATAGTCGTAAAGACTGCATTTGAGGCTGCATTTTTACTCCAAAATGCAGCCAAAGTGTCCAAAAGAAAAAACATAAGTGCATCATTTGCATATTGAGAGTCTACAGAGGCTGATATCTCCACTCTGCTCCTGGATTACCGTT